>PVJA010007634.1:0-67686 GCA_004027025.1 Myocastor coypus
TCCAGTTGGAACTATGGGATTTAATGTTTACCCTGCTGGATTCTGGACATGTGTTGGTCCCAATGTTTTGTATTACCCTGTTGTTTGCAACTTTTGGAATTGTAATGTTTATCTCATGCCTTTGAATGTTGGATATGTTTGACTCTTCTATTGTATAGGGGCTCACAGATGAAAATTTGCCTTGGATCTTCGAGGAAACATGGGACTTGGACTTTTCAGCAATGTTGAAACTATTGGGACTTTGGCAACTCTTCCAGATGGACTAAAATGTCTTTTGTAAAAAGGGATATGTATGAGACTTTGGGGGTCCAGGGGCGGAATGTTATGGCTTATGTCTAGTTGACTAAGACAACTATGTAGTTCACACTGTTCTTGAATTCCTAGTGCAGCTGTGGCCTCAAACTTGTGACCATCTTCCTGCCTCAGTTTCCCAAGTGCTGAGGTTACAGGTGTATGCCCATGCCTGTCTGGATCATATTTTATGATGTGGTATTAAAGCATATTGCAAAGCTGAGATTTCCATTGCTGGTGAAGTGTTGAGGTCGTTATAGTAGTGAGAATAGCCCTGGGAAGAGGGGTGTCATACGCTTGCTCATCGAGATGTAGCATGGTGTTGCCCTGTTACCCATCTGTTAGGAGCAAATAGTTTCAATTAAAAGTTAAGCAGATTTTTTAAAATTGGCTGCATGGTTTAGTTTTATATTTATGCTTATGCATGTGAGAGTTGTGTATCACCAAAGTGAGAAGTCTGCTGGGCACAGGTGTTGGCTAAGAGATAATGGAGTGATGAATACCTTGCCTATTAATTTTTCTTGTTTAACTGGCGATGATTATATTATATGGGTTGATTTTATTTACATGTGTAAGATCTTTTTGAAGTGCTGAAAGCCATTGTGATCTTTTCTATGAAAACGAAAGAAAGCATAATCTGTTTAGAGAATTGCTTTGTTTATTAAACATCCAGTGTTAACTCTATCATGTAGAAGTATTTTATTTTTGTTAAAGTCTGCAAGCAAGTAATTTTTTTCCTTTGTGATTTTTTCTTTTTTTAAATTTTTATCAATTTTGATGAGAGAGAAATAACATTGACACAATTTCAACATAGGTTAGTAGGATAGTTATAATATTTAATACATTGCATATTGTTGCCTTCATAATAATTGTTCAGAGTACAAGATGCAGACATGTTATCTTTTCTAAACACTCCTTTGTGGTATTTTAACGTGCACATTCACCATGCAGTGACCAAGTGCAGCCTCTCTTTGTTCACTTTACCTTGGGGCTGTAATGAGAAAAGTGTTTGTCTCCTGTTGCACTGAAAGTTTTAAATACCCATGAGTCTCACTCAGCTCCACCCTTCCAATCTGACGTGTGGGTTACCTGTTGAAAACTATGGCTTTTTTTCTCATCTGCTCTTAAAAAATCTCCTAGTTAGTGAGTTTGTTTTGAGCATCATCATAGTGCTGAGTTTCTCTTGCCATTTTTGTGGGACAAGGGGAAGGAGTCTGAGATTTGAAGCAAAAGCAAAACCAAGAATCATTTTGCTTCCTTCACCAGTCCCTTCTGTGACTCGTTCATTGTGTGTGAGAATTGGATGCAGCCACAATTATAGTCAGCGAATTGGTTTTGAATTTTTTTCTGTATTTTTGAGGGAAGTGTCTACAAGGTATTCAGGGTCTCACTGCTAGATTGGACCTGTAGTGATCAATCCATTTATAGCCTCCCAAGAGCTGGGATTACAGGCACGCGCCACTACACCCAGTCTCAGTTGCCTTCTCAGTGCACCCCCCGGGGCTGGGCCAGCACTGTGGGAACTGAACTCCTGGCCCTGGCACCTGCTTGCATGTGCTTTAGTCTACTCTGCTATTTGGCCGGCCCAAATGGTTTTGAAATTGTGAACACTGTAGAATAAAAGAATGTAAGCTCTGGAATGAAACTATATGGAGAGGGTGTTGAACTGGCCGTATAGATTTGGACTCTGCAATATATTTATGCTGAGTCATGAGAAGTTAAGTGTGTACCACTCAGGCCATGGATTGTCTTTGGCATCATTGTTTTAGTTCCTGTGAATGCTATTGGCGAAATAGGAATGTTAAGCTGAGAGTAACAGTGTTTCCTCCTACTGTTTTGAAGAGTGGGGTGTAGTGCAGCCATGGGAGTGGGAGAAGGGAAGGAGGGAGGGGAGAGGGGAGAGGAGAGATGTGGAATGCTTACTAATGCGCCAATGTCAGTAATGTGGTGTGCAGCAGCGGTGCTGTGGACTCCTATTGTGCCTGAAGGTGTGTTTATAGAAAAATAGCCCAGCCTGTTGATGGTGGTGATTTTTGAGCAAAAGAATCACAAGTGGTTTTTATTGTCTTCTTTGTTGCTTACTGATATTTTCTGTATTTCTACAATGAACTTTTTCCCTTAATATAAGCTTAACAGTAAAGTAGACCAGAGGGGTGACTATAATTCACAGTAACTTGCATACTTTATAAATAAAGAGAAGATTAAAAGCTTCTAGCATGCAATAATGATGAGCTGGACACTTCATTCCACCTGCTGTGATCAGTATATGTTGTGTGCACATGTTGAGATACCACACTGTGCCTCATAAGTATAAAGTTATTTCCTACTTTTTAAAAAAAGACAGCGTTTCACTATGCAGTACAGCCTGGCCTTGAACTTGCCATTTAGCCCAGGCTGACCTCAACTTGCTATCCTCCTGCCTCAGCCTTTCAGGTGTGTGTACAATCACTCTTAGTTTCAGTGACAGATTTTAATTGAATTAAAAAAATATTTATGAAGATGGAAATGTTAACTCTCCTGATTTGACCATTGAACATAATATAGATATATTGAATTTCTACCTTGTGCCTCTACAGGTGTATAGTTAAAATAATAATACAATAAATAAAAGTGAAGCAGAAAGAAATCCCCTTGAAACATAGACTTCAAGGTTCAGGTGAAAATTAGAGTGCTTGTTTGGTACAGATCCTGACACACTGTTCAGTTCAGCACATGTACCAGGGGCCTGCTGTAGCCAGGGGCACCGAGGTCATTGTGTTTCTAGGTCAGGAACTTTTGATGAGTTGAAGTGTGGAGGGGTAGATAAAAGATGGAGCACTTTCTCAGAGAAATGACTGCTAAATCGGTTTCTTTTTTCATCTGCAGTATATATATACATATATATATATATATATATATATATATATATATATATATAATGTATGTCCTATTTCCTTTCATATGGACACTTGGTCTTTGTATTTTTATCCCTCTGTACATGTGAGTTGCATAAAACTAATTTAATTTTAATAGTGTATTGTGTTGTTTGAGGTTATTTTGGATGTTCTAGTGAATTGTGTTTGTGATCAAATGTAGATCTGTCTCTGATAAGACAGTTTTATTCCCCTGAAGTTTTGAATTAGAGATCGTGTTATAACTCTGTTTCAGTGTTGAATAGTTTTAGTTTTTTGAGACACAGTCTTGCAGCTCAGGCTGGCCTTCAACTCCCATCCACAGTGCTCCTGCGTGCCATGGCTTGTGGATCTATAGGCACTTACCAGCTACACCCAGGGAATCGTCTTAGACACGCAGATGATGGCTGTGATAGCAAACACTTAAGCAACTGTGCATTCTTTATTTTTGCCCTTTAGCTGCCTTATATGTCCTTTGGATGTGAGTGTAACCTAAACTTACATCCCTTCTCAGAAGGGTAGAGCTGACACATAACCTGCCACTTCTGACCTGAGATTCTCTCTTTTTCTTTTCTTGTTTCAGAACTTTTGTTTGTTTGTTTATTTATTTTATTTTTATGGCCGTCACAGCCTGCCCTGAGGGCAGGGCTGGCACAGCATGTGGTGCCGGGGATTGAACACAGTCCCTGTAGCCGCCTAAGCTTTCCCAAGCAGGCAGTTTAGACTACTGAGCCATCCTGCCAGGCCCTGACCTGAGATTCTCTTGCATTAGGCAAATCATAAGTCGGTTTTTCAACTTTTCAGAAGTTAGGCATGCACCTTTCAGGTGATGTGTATTGAATGATGGTGAGTGCTTTCCATTCCCTTTAAACTCCTGCACTTCCACACCCCTCACAAGGTACAGTTGACCCTGGAGGCTGTTGTAGAATTGTGGGATCTGAGTTTGCATTTGTATAGTATGGTACTTAGGTACTTAGATTCTTGATACCTGTTATAGGGTCTCTAGTAGTATCTGACTAATTCAGCTATGTTCAGTCAGCTCAGGAGTTTCCCCCTAAGTGAGAAGGTGTGAGGAGGTGTGAGAGGACGCGTGTGAGAAAGTGTGTGAGGATACGTGTCAGTCCAGTGATAGCATCAGAAAACCACGCTTACTTTTTTTCCTCTGTCTACCATCTGTAACCTGGTTCTTTTCGCCATCAGTGCCATCTTTGTTTTAACTATGTTAAGATAGAATGACTTCTGTCACTTCCTCCTAGGAGTTAGGACATCTCACTCCCACAGTCTCCCAGAAAGTCTCTTCCTGTGTTGCATGGCCCCATGGAGTCTTATCTCGCTCATTCTTGAACCAGCAGCGGTGGGGATTGGGTAGAATGACCTTGATTGTTTCATCCCTTGAACTGGACTCAGGTCAGCTGTGATGGCCCTGTAGTCTACCGCAGGAACATTCATTCACCTTCCAAATGCCCTTGGCTGCATGAAATGGCACATGTTCCCTTTCCCCAGGGAAGGAGGATCTAGATACAGATTAAAAGATTCTCTGGGTGATACACTTTACATCTGTTTTACCTGCAAGGAACTTTTTGAATGGTCTGGTGACTTATGACTAAATTGATAGTGTTCTTTAAAACATTTCACTTTTAAGGGGCGAGGCCAGGGAGATAGCTCAGGGGCATAAGTGCCTGCCTGGCAAGAGCAAGGTTCTGAGTTTGATCCCCAGTTCCACAAAAAAACAAACAACCCCCCCCCCCAAAAAAAAACACCTTTTAATGGTAAACAAAGAACAGGCCAATTGCAGCAAATCTACTGTTTGAAGGTAAAAATAAGAAAACTGAAGGAGCTGGGGAGAAAGCTTTGCAATTTAAGCACTTGCCTGGCAAGAGCAAGGAATCCAGTTCAATCCCTGGTACTACATGCCTTGCCAGCCCTAGAAGCCCAGGTGTGCTTTGCTGACCCTGAAACAGTGTGGTGGTGCACACTAGGGAGGCTGAGATAGGAGGATCACAATGAGTCTGAACTCTGGGGCAGTGAGTATATATATATATATATATATATATATATATATATATATATGCACTTTTTTGAATAAAAATAAAGAAAATAAGAAAACTTGAGACGATCCCCAAGTTGCTGGCTTTGGCTGCAAACTGCAGAAGTCTGTATAGTGTGCCACTGTCCTTGGTCACTGTCCTCTACAGCTATACCTGCATGGGTGGATGCTGGCAAAGTTTCTCTTCTTTGCTTCTGTCTGACATGCATTTGGGAATTTGTGACTGGTTGTCTCTGGTTGAGCATCTAGAGTAGTGTCAGCTGAGCTGGGAGTTCATTTGCCAAAAGTGTTCTCATGAAATCTGAAGTCCTGGGTGTGTTTGTGTCCATCTCATTCCAGCCAGTGATCTTATTTGGTTCTAGAAGTTTCTGGGTCTTATGTCAGGTCTGCCTGTCTGCTGTCTCCATTGCTTCTACTCAGAGGCACCTTTCCCGTAGTGAAGGGTGAAAAGCCCCTCACTTGGTTTAGGGCCAAGGGACAACAAGGAAGTTTAATCCGCTCTGGTTTAGCTCTGGCGTTTTGAGAAATACCATCTCTCCAGATTGCAGTTGTGTGATTCAAAGGACACTATCCCGTTCCTTTCAACAATTCAGAGATTAAAATGATTTTTAAATTGTGGCTGAACACACAGTATGTTTCATGTTATAGCAGCTGCGAATATAGTTAGTGGCATGCAGTACATTCACACTGTAACACAGCCGTCACCCACATCCATCTACAGAGCTGTTCATGTTACAGAACCAAGCACCCCACTCAGTAACCAGCACTGGCCCATTTCCTGCTCTTTATTATTTGTGGAACCTCTTCTGTTTGATGGAAAATATGTGGCAGGGCCCTTTCTTGATTGCAGACAATAGCAACTGATTCTGGTCAGTTTAAGTGGAATGCAAATTGGCTGAAAGAACTTCCCAAGCACAGACTTAGCTGTAAAGAAAGCCAAGGAGGCAGGCTTGGGAGTTGTCATGGACCAAGAGTAGCTACAACACCAGAGTTACTGTTTAGTTGAAAGAGCTCAGAAGGCACTTTTCCAAGCTGGTACCCTTTCTCTCCACCCCTCCTCATGCCCCTGACTCACAGCACCTGCCTAGGCAATCTCTTCTACTACTCTGATAATCTTGTCCAAGGTCATTGCAGCAGATGGCCCCCTTTTTATGTGCCTGTCTCAAATAAAGAAGCCACTTCTTCAGAGTGAGGACTCCACCCGTGGGTCTGCCTCCCACCCCACACACAGTGCCATGTCCACTGAGTGCTTCCTCCAAACAAAGGTTTCGTGAATTCAGCGGATCAAAAAAAAAAAGTATTATTTTAAAAGACCTTTTTGAATTCCAATCTGTTCTGCAAGTTACTTGTCCCGTTTTGTACTTTTAGTTGGAATTTTATTCTTCATTATTTTCTATAGGTTTTTATTTTTTTCTTGTGGTCCTGGGGATTGAACCTAGCTATCAGGCAGCTCTATCACCAAACTACAGCTCGAACCCTTTCAGCAAAGTTCTAAGTGAAAAAACTTCCCACCTCTTCAGTCGTAAGAGCGGTAATTATATTCAGTAAGAGGGCACTGATTCACTTTGTGTGTGTGTGTGTGTGTGTGTGTGTGTGTGTGTGTGTGTGCACGCGTGCACGCGCACACGCGCTGTGGATTTAGGGTCTTCCCAATGAGCTACATTCTGACCTCTTTAAAAAAAATAGTTTTGTTTCAAGATAGGATCTTAGTTGTTAAATGACCCAGGCTGCCTTGGCTTCCTGGGATTTTGGAATTGCAGGTGTGCACCATCACCCCCAGCTGCAAGTTCACTGTTTTTTTTTGTTTGTTTGTTTTTTGTTTTTTTCAGTGGTGGTACCAGGGATCAAACTCAGGACCTTGAGCTATGTCCCTGGACCCCCAGGTTCATTTTGATTGTTTTGATTTATACAGATTGCCCATCCTTGTTCTTAAAAGGGCAGTGAACTTGTTGAAACTGTGATTACCAATACCAGGTCATCATCATCTTGGCCCTGACTTTTCAAAGTCTAGCATTCATGCTCCCTGGCTAAGGAAGGTGGTGGCCTTGTTGCCTCAGGATCAAACATCACAACACTCAGGAGACCGAGTCTTTCTTGCAAGGACAAACATTTTGAATTTGGGATTTGCTGTCTACCTCAGAATTGTCCACAGAATTCGACACAATTGTCTATCACTAGGTGGTAATATAATTGTGTTAGAGAAACAAACTGATGTGGTTAGTAATAGTGTATTGTGTTTATGAAAATTGCTGAGAGTAGATTTCAAGTATTCTTGTCACAAAGAGTGAGGTAAAGCATGTTAATGGGCTTGACTTTACCATTCTACTATATATATATACATATATATATACATATATATATGTATATATATATATGTATATATATATATATATTAAAAATACATAATGAAAAATATAAAAGTGAACATGTACTTTCACAACAGTACTTGGAGGCAGATTTTGTAAACGTGGAAGCCAAAGTGTGAAGAGATTGACTTGCCCAGAGTCACAGAACTAGTAAGTGGCAAGGCCAGGAGAGGCACAAGGACAACCTGGCTCCTGCACCCTGAGAGGAGCTGTTGTACTGTGGGTGTCGGGGTTTCTGTGGGGTGGGGATTGGGCCAGGAGGGCAGGGCACTGCTGACTGAAGTTGGAGTGGCTGTGGACCTTCTCGAGGAGATGAGACTGCAGGCTTGAGGAAATTCATTAATCCCTAGACTTCTCTGAAGCTCACCTGTGGGCCAGCCCAGCGCTAGGGCATGTACCTCAGCATGAGAGAGGAGCTGGTGGGTCAGTACAATGCTGAAGCTTGCATGCAGCCCTGGCGAGAGTAAATTTGAGTTGGGACAGCCCCGAGATGTCCTTGAGGTGTGTTGTAGATCTGGCGGTGACAGTGGAAACAGAAAAGGGGTAAGGGCTGGAAGTAATTTGGAGGAAGATCTCATTAGCTATAGTTACTGATTGATTAGGAATAAGAGGCACCCAGAATAAAACCCTCATCTTGTCGCTTCAGCATGTTATGTGGCTAGGAGAAGGGAAGACATCTACATTTATTAAATGCCTAATGCAGGGGCTCTCCGCTGAGGGCTCTCTTACCTTCTTCCTTCTCCCACAGAAAGCACGTGGCTGTATTTGGAGGTGCACAGGCCACCATGTAGGTGGAGGCCAGGTCTACTTACAGGTTGCTGGGTAGCACCCACCGCAGTCCTGCATACCTGCATACTGTTTCTCCTGTTTTTCTCTGATTGGAAAACTGAGATGTGAATGGATTACCTGGCCAGTGCTGTATGGTTAACACCAGCGGTGGACTTTGAACCCCAATCTTTCTCCATCCAAGTGCAGAACCCAGATGAGGACCTTTCCACTTCTTCCCGCTGTGCTTACCTCAGAGTGTGCAAAGAAAGAAATACGCCACGGTGCATTTTGGTAGTGGTGGCCCCCGACTATTGGCGGCAGGCAGGAAGCAAGGTGGATATTTATAGTAAACTCTGCAGTGGATCGAAGTTTATGATCTTAAAGGACTCGACTGCATGTAGTTCAAAGAACTATCATTGCGATTGTGTAAATAAAGGAACATTTGCCAGCTTTTTATTTTACAAAACTAAGATAAAAGTAAAAATTATATTTTAAAGCCTGTTACCCTGTGGAGAGAAATCTTATAAGTATCTACACTGATTATTACCTTTTGTGGAAGGGATGAGATGAAAGATGGAACTTGAAATATTAAATCAGACCCATCTATATTTTGAAGTAGTTTGGTCTGAAGTAGTTTGGAAGTAAGGAGTGCTTTTGAGAAGCAGTTTGAGTTGGGTCTAGAAGGACTGTGTGACTCTGTAGACCTTTCAGTGGCTGCCCACTCTTCCTGGTTATCATCCATTTCCCAGGAGGACTTTAGTTGTAGCAGCACCCTTCCTCAGAGACCCTTTAGTACTGAGACTTCTAAAGTTACTTCTTTATTTTTAACTTGGTCTTTAGATTTTGCTCTGTATGAGTCTAGGAATGACACAGTTGCTTTTTGTGGGAGAGATTTCTCTGTGTAAGAAACAAACAAAAGTCCTTCTGTTGGCCCCAAGTCTTTTTTTTTTTTCTTTTTTTTCTTTTTTTTTTTTTTTTGGCCTGGGGCTTTGGTCCTGTTGGGACCAGATGGTGTGCATAGTCTGACCATTGCTTCTGCTGGGGCTGTTGACTGAAAAGCACTAGAACACCACAGTCTAGGCAGTGGCTCTTGCGGGGAAAGTTGTGCGCTGTACCTTGCATTCTCCTGCAAGATAAGCACTTAGTACGGTATGGTGATAGAGTGGACTCGTGATGTTTGGTAAAGAACACTCCCAAGTCACATGGAGCAGAGACCAATGTAGCAGTCATGTTTCGTTTTTCTTTTTTCTTTTAAATATATTTAGTACAGGGTCTACAGGGTCTCACACCGCAGATCAGCCTTGTAGGGATCCTCCTGTTTTCAGCCTCCCAAGTGCTGGGATTACAGGGGTGCACTACCACGCCCCATCTCAATCTCTGCCTCAGCATGCCCTGGGGGTGGAGCCAGCACAGTTTGTGGTGCCCAGGTTCCCACGCTCTGCCTAAGCTGGCGCTTTAGTCCACTGAGCTATCTGTCTGGCCCGAGTTCATGTTTTAATGGTGGCACAGATTAAAACAAAATGTGATGAAAAACTGGAATTGTAGCTAAATGGCAGCGTGTCTGGCTTGCACGCTTGAAGCCCTGGGTTTGATCTACAGCCACGTGCACATACACACATGCAGAACTATATTTTGTTCATTTTTAAATGCTAAATGGAGAAAAAGAGAGCTTAAAACTGCTTAACTGTAAAACATCTCTGGTGACTAGCCTGGATTGTAGTGTGGCCCTGAACTAAGCAGCTTCTTCAAGTTCCTTGCTTAGATTCGTGTATGTAATGTGAAAGCTATGATGGGGAATTTTGACAAATTGAGGGTGGGTGAATTAAAGGAACATGTCTTAAACTTATTGAAGAATAGCTATACACATAATATGCTTTATCTCTTATCATTAATACTACCTGGTGATGAACTGATGGTGTATATATTTTATCCCCCAAACTCCCAGAAGTCTCTCTGAGGAACATCTTGCTGTAATCTTTTCCTTGGGAGGAAAAATTAATCATGTATTTCTCCTTCAGTAACAAGAAAGCAGGTAACATGATATAGTACAATATTTTCAAGCTTAGCTAAGGTATACCTCTTTAGAGAGAAAACATCCGTGCCATCATTAAAGATAGCATAACCAGTGAATCTACAGATTTGCTAAGAAATCTAATTCTCAAATGAATTAAATCCATGCTGATTTTTATGTGGTAGGCGATAATGTTTCATTGAGCCCACATTCTCATCTGTGCTCAGAAAGTCCTGGCTGTTAGAAAGGGTTTTGCCTTTCCTTGCTGCCATGTGGTGAGTGATGATAACTTCCTGTTTTATTTCTTTTGTTCAGAGCTCTGTCATACTCTGTGGTGAAACCTGACCTAATATCCTGCAAGCTGGAGTCATAGCAGAACTGTGCTGTTCCCTTGTCCCTGACTTCAAGGGCTGGTTGGAGCCCAGAAATCATGGGGTACTAAGTTCCCATCGTCTTGTGTGCATGCATAAGCCACAGGGGTACTAAGTTACCTACAGTGGTTATGTTTACACAGATTGCCACTGCCCTACCATGATTTGATGCACGCACTATCTTTCAATTTTATACTTGTGGAAGTCATACCTATATGACCGTTGTCTCTCATTTTCTGTTTTCAATGAGATGTGTGAGCTATTGACAATGTGTTATACATTTTCAGCCCACATTGGATTTTACTTGGGTTTGATTTGTATGTTGAGAAACATGTAAAATCTTCATTGTCTGAGGCTTGCTGTGTCTGATGTAGTCTTTGCTCTCAAGTCATCTCCAGTAGAGATGGAATTGTTTTGGGCAGTAAACCTCTTTGCGTGTTGATATAGGACTGCACAGCTGCAGTTGTCAGAGTATGGATGGTCATGAGGTGGCTCCTTCTGGAAGCGTACATCCACTGATCCTATCAGTGAGAGCTAAGACATCTTGTGCATCTGCTATTTGAGTTTGCATAGATCTTGTCTTTTAAAGATAGTTTTGTACTTAAAATTTCTCTGCTGAACTAACACATCATTTAGTCACCAGTTTTCTCATGTCTTAGCAGCCCTTTTTCTATTGTCACCATCAGATGACCTGTGCATTTCTCAATCAGTAACTGCTTTTCTTTTCCTCTTCAAGGCAAACAAAAATCAATTATTGTTGATCTTCAGTGCTTAGCCACATAGATCTGGGTCATTGTGTGCTCACTGGTCGTTGTGTCCTCGTACCTCAGTACTACATTTTTAGTAGTGCTGGCTTCCTGTGTAATTTAGGTATTCTTAGCTTTGAAAAGGCCTGGTGTAACTGCAGCATTCTGGGAAGCTGAGGCAGGATGGCTACAAATTCTACCCTCACCCAGGCAATTTAGCAATTTTATGATACCCTATTTCAAAATATAAGATAAAAATATGAAGTACAATGTGAAGCTCAGTGTGAACATGAAATACCTGGGTTCAGTCCTCCATCCTGAAAATAAAAATCCTTTCAAGATTCTTAGCCTGGGGTAATAAAATATAGAATGACCTGTTTATTTTTTTAAGATATGTTCTGGACATAGCCAAATGAACATTGTATTCAGGGTGGTTTCTTGAAGAGAGGTGTCCTGATTTACACTTCATGGGGGTGACCACAGACCATGGCTATTCTTTGTCATAACTGCCTTCTCCACCAGGTGACCAGTGATCCTAGTCTCGTTACCTTAGAGTAATACCTCATTCAGATGGTCTTTCCTGGGTCTAGCACTCATCTCAGGCACTGTGGTTGATTGGAAAATTATGACTAGAAGTTAAATTTATCCCCGGAGAGCACACACTTGCCCACCCCTCAGAGCGCTGGCTGTGAGATCCAGGATTCAGGGGGTGACTAGGAAAGAGGGTCCAAGAAGGTGCTGAGTGATGACTTTCTGTTGAAATGTGTGTCTAGATTTTCGTGGTGGCTATGATATCAGTGTTCTTACAGTTTGAAGAGTATTGAAAAATCATTGTTCAGTGTTCATATCTTGCAGCATTATTAGTGTCAAGAAAGACTTGGGGCATCTTACTGTGCTGTAACAAAAGTGAAATACAAATTATTGGTGGGTTTTTATGTGGTAGGATTGTTCACAGGCAGTCTTATTTCAAGTGTCATTTCATTTGCTTGTGTGTTTATGTTATAGACAGGGTTTACAAGGGAATAGATTCAATATAGGACACACAATTTATTATTCTTTTTTATGTATTTAGTATAGAATCTACAGCGTCTCACTACACAGATCAGACTCATAGTGGTTCTCCTGTTTTCAGCCTCCTAAGCACTGGGATTACAAGTGCGTGTCACCACACCCAGTCTCACTCACCGTCACAGTGCACCCCAGAGGTGGGGCTGGCATGACACGTAGGGCTGGGCATAGAGCCTGGTCCCTGTGCTTTGCTTGAGCAGGTGCTTTAGTGTGCTGAGCTATCTGGGTGGCCCCTGTAGGATTATTTTATAATATTTACCCCCAAAATGCAGAAGAGCACAACAAATCTGTTCATGGGTTAGAGATTCGAAGAGTCCAGCTGAGAGCCTGGATCCCACAGCAGTGTCCTGCACAAGTCCAGCTAAAGACCTAGAGCCCATGGCAGTGTCCTCCATGAGTTCAGCAGGAGGCCTAGAGTTCACGACAATCTCCCATGCAGGTCTGTATCAAGGATTTGCTTTAGGTGGGCTCAAAGATCAGTGGTGGGAGCTAGAAAGTCTGTGGCAGTTCAATGAATGATCTGTGCCCCAGCAGGCTGGGGGATCTGCACTGGAGCCAGGAAGCAACACTCAAAGTAAGCACCAAGCTCCCCAAGGAGAAATGAGGGCATCTGCAGTGACAGTGTGGACCTGAGTGAGAACAGCTCCCGTGAGAATAGCTGAGGTCATATGAGGAAAACCAGCATGACCAGCTTCTCCAGGAGGATCAACAGTACACCATCTCCTCCTCTGGTTCTGCTTTTACATTGTTGACAGTGGTCCTCAGGTGGGCCTTCTATACCCAGAACCCTGCTTTTTCAGTTCCTCTGGGTATTATAGGTTGACTACTAGTCTACCATATAGTATCTATGACTTTTTTGGTAAACTCTTGTCCTCCCCCCCTTTTAAATATGGGGTTTGACTATGTAGTTCAAACTGGTTTGGAACTCACTATGTAGCTCAGGCTATCCTTGAACTCATGGTGATCTTCCTGCCTTATCTTTGTAAGGGCTGGGATTATAGGCATGTGTCACCCTGCATGGCTGAAGTCCCTATTTTCATAGAAGTTCAGGGTTCTGGGCTTTAGTTTTGCCATCTGTTTCTGAGTAATGAGAAATTGAGCAACTGGCCAAGAGATTTCTTATTGAATGCCACATTTCTTTCAGGTTTGGGTTTATTTTTGTGAGGTTTGCTGATGTACTCATAGTTCAGAATTGGTCATCTTCAATTTTTTTTTCTTTTTGAAGATATTATCACTTTAAATATTTTAAGCCCTACACTCTTAAATTAAAATTAAATGTGTTGTGGCTTTGGCTGTCAAAGAGCAACAGTAGAACAAAGGAGAAGCAAAGTGCAGTGTAGCTCCACACAAGCAAATAATTTTGGAGAAGCATCTTGCTGGTTTATGGTCTGTTTAGGTCAGCAGTAGGTAGTGCAGTAAACAGGTGTTAGAGTTGGAATGTGGTTTGTGCCCTGCCATACTCTGTGTTGGAAGCCTGGCCTTCAATGTGGAGATTTGGGATATGGAATGTTGAAGAGGTAGGGTGTAGGGGGAATTTCTGGGTCAGTGGGGGGGGGGTGTTCTTGCAAGGCATTTCTTTGTGGCGGGACTTTAGTTAGATTTAGAGAGAGGGCTGTTACAGAAGTTTGTGCCTGGCCCCACCATACCCTTGCTTCTTGCTTTTGAGATGTCACCTCTTCCTCCCATATCTACTTCCACTGTGTGTTCTGGACCCTACACCATAGTCTGTGGTCAGGCTGTTTGGACAATTGGCCCAAATGAAATCTCACTTCTTTATAAAGTTGGGTATTTTGTTACAGTGAAAAAGGAAAAAAAGCTGACTAATACAGTGAGTCTGGGTAAAAGTCAAAATTTATATGTCCCATCTGCAAATGTTTAAATGTATATTTGAGGATGTTGCTTATGTGCCTAATGAGATAGTGACCCTAGGCTTTGAAGAATGAAAATAAAGGAAGTGATATAGTATCCTAGTTTCTATGAATCTAGATAGTACCATGAATGTCTCTGATTATCTCCTTTTTCTTCTTGTCAGAAAATGATGAAATTCGGGCTGGGGAGATAGCTTGGTGATCTAAGCACCTGCCTGGCAAGTGCAAGGACCAGGGTTTGGTCCCCGTACCACATGCCATACCAGCCCTGGTACCCTGGGTGTGCAATACTGACCACTGAAACTGGGCATGGTGGCTGACACCTGTAATCCCAGCACTAGGGAGGTTGAGATAGGAGAATCACTCTTAAGTCTGAGCTGTGTAGTGAGACCCTATACCAAATAAATAGATAAATAAATAAAAGATTTTAAAAATGAAAAAGAGCTGGCCAAATGGCTCAGTGGATTAAAGTGCCTGCTCAGGCAAACTCAGTGGCCCACTTCAATCCCCAGTGTGCCATGTTGGCCCTGCCCCAGGGCTCACTGAACCTGAGATTGAGACTGGATGTGGTGGTGCGTGCCTGTAATTCTAGTGCTTGGGAGGTTGAACACAAGTCGATTACTTCGAGTCCAATCTAGGAAGTGAGACCCTGTAGGCCCTATAGACCTTACTAAAAAATATAATAATAAAATAGAACTAAAAGAAAGAAAATGATGAAATTTGATGTTTTCTGGTTAAAACAGTACCTGGGGGGAGGTGTCATTACAGGGGCCTGCAAAGGCACATCTGGATTACCTGGTATGCCTCGCATGTCTTATTGGGGGCCTTTGAGGGCACACTTGGTGCCCCTGGTGTTCCCATGGGCCTGAGATCCATGGTAGGAAGAGAAAGGAGTTGCTGTGTGGGGACTTTACCACACTTTAGTGCTTTTGTAGCTGCCCACACCTGCTGTCCTTCGTGCAGTTCAGCGTGTGTCACAGTGGAGCTCTTGGGTAGGGTGGACTGGAAGAAGGAGAGCTGTACACCGTCCTGCAGATGGAGGTGAAGAGAAGTAATCTGGGAAATTGGCAGATCTTAGCTGGCTGGGAATTTGAGGATCTTAGGTGACAGCTGGTGGTGGCAGCAGGGGAATGCAGTCGGTGTCAGGATGGCCAACTGGCCACCAGGGTGGGGGTGAGAGAGAGCTTCCTGAAGGTAAAATGGTACTGCAGTGTTTTCTAACAAAGCTACAGAAGAACAGAAACATTTCTGTCCCTATTTTCAGTCACAGTTTGTTTTTCATCTCAGCAGATAGGAAAACAATTGTTAGTTGCAAAATGCGAGAGCTAGAGGAGAAGAGCGAGGATGATCTGGGGCCACTCGGAGATGAAAGGGAGCAGATTCTCTGATTTATTTTGTGTGGGGTGTTTTCTGCAGTGAGAGAAGCTTGAGAGATGGGACAGGACAGATGACTGTGGCCCAGATTTGGCCCTGCAAAGGAATGGAGGACGCTGTTAGGAGAAGACCTGGGAGGCCTTAGTCCCCTTCTTAAAGGACACACTGCCCTGTGGCTCCCTGTTGTACTGTGCTATAACTGGTTGATCAGAAGTTCTGCTTGGCTCCTCATGTCCTTCCTCAGCCATGTTCATGGTATGAAGAGAACCCCTCTTAAAAACTTTTATTTCTATAGCTTTTCAAGTAAACGTTCATTTGAAATTTTAGAACTGAAATTGAGGTGGCTTCACCTGGAGCCAACTTTGAGATGTTGAAGTTGATGTAAATTTTGTAACATGAGAAACTCATTATTAAGGTACTCCCAATTCTAATTTTTATTTTTATTTTTATTTTTTTAAGTTCAGTTTTGAGAAGCAGTCCTAGTGATTTCCCTGGGGGGACGGGGGGGGTGGGGGATTGGCTGAATAGGAGGCAGTGGCTGTGAATATTTTCCAGATCTTTCTTGGACTGCTTTAACTGTTGTTAAAGAGCAGTGTTTTGAGACACACATAGGTAGTATAATACTGTCTTTGAGTGACAGTTGCACTGAGATTAAAATAATGGCACAGGGGCCCGGCGGGATGGCTTAGTGGTCTAAAGCACCTGCTTGGGAAAGCTTAGGTGGCTTCAGGGACTGCGGTTCAATCCCCGATCCCTGGCACCACATGCTGTGCCAGCCCTGCCCTCGGGGTGGGCTGAGCCAGCCATAAAAATAAGTGAATAAACAAACAAGGGTTCTGAAACAAGAAAAAAATAAATAAATAAAATAAAAAATTTAAAAAAAAATAATGGCACAGATACCACTCAAATTTCAGCAATAGAGAAGTGTTCCAAATTCTGTATGACTGAGCAAGGATTTCTCTATATCATAAAGGTAATGAGAATATTGTAAAACCCATCAACATAACATAAGATCTCATTTAGACAGGTAGTTGAAGGGTGTTTTAAGTTGTCTTTCTCCCATTTTCCTCTCTATCACCATAGTAGCCTGGGAAGCCAGTAGATTTGCATCTGTGATAGCTCTGAAAACCATCAGCTTAGCATCTGCTGGATGAGCAAAATATACCAGTTGTCCAAAAGAACCACCCCAAAGAAATGTCACTGTTTGGGCCACCTGGAGGCTTGTTCATTGACTCCTTTCTGAGGGGTTATTTTTCTTTGATCTGACTAAGTTCATTGCATACAAACATCTCTAACTTGAAAACAATCAGTGGCTGTTTAATCACAGCTGCCTAAGACCATGTTGCTATTTGAGGCCAACCAGTGGTTGACCAAAAAAATTAGAGAAGAAAAGATCCATTAGAGTTTCTGAAAAACTCTGACATATTCCTAGGATTCTAGAAAGTTCTATGCATGCCCTGGAAGGAGCTTAGAAGGCCCTAAGGTATGAACTGTGACAGGACTTCATGCTGTGTACAAGCAGGATGTGAAGCCTAAGACAGAATTATCGACTGTCCAAAGGAGTTTGAGTGCTTAATCATGCACACACAGGCACACAGACAAACACACACTCATCCTAGTAAAGGCTAGAAAATGTGTAAGTTCAATGTGCAGTGGCTGTACTTGAGAAAAAGTATAGACTATATTGAATTAATTCAGGAAAATCACTGGACAGCAACAAAACAAACTGTGGGGGTGGAGCAGAGAGAAGGAATCTGATTGCCCAGATTGACACATTGTATTATTTAAAATTCCAATTTTTTGACAGAAAGTTAGAAGATATCTACAAAAACAGAATACATGGCCCATACACAAGAAAAACAGTAGTTAGTAGAGGCCTTCAAGGAGTGCTGATGCTGGACATATCATAGAAAACTAAACAACTATGATTGGTGTGTTCAAAAGAACTATGGGAAAGGAAACTATACTGTGGGAAATAGAAATTAAACAAAAGGATGGAATGATGTATACCAAGCAGAATATGAATGAAAAGGCAGAATTATTATTTTTAAAGAACCAAATAGAAATTCTGGATTTAAAAACACAGTAGCTACCATGAAACATTCATGAGAGGGACTAAGAGCAGATCTGAACTGGCAGAGGAAGGAATCAGCAAAGCAGAAGTCAGGTGAGTTGAGACAGTCTGGTCTGAGGACCAAAAGGAACAGAGAAATGAACAGAACCCTTGAGAGTTGCATGACATTGTGTAGCATACCTGTAATGGGAGCCTCAGAAAGTGATAGAGGAAAAGGGGCAGATAGAAAGTATGCTGTGAACAGTTGCATGGTAGTGAGTTGAAATAGGTGAAATGGACAGATTCATACAGGTACAAATTAGTATCCCCGGACCAAAAAAGAATCTCAAAATCTGAAGAGACTAATAATAAAAGACTGAATTGATAGCTAGAAGTTTTTCCACAATGAAAAACAGGACCAGATAGCTTACTGGATGAAATCATCAGTCGAACTGTGCCACGCATTATCACAAATTCTTCAGAAGAACAAAAATGAGGCAGCATTCCTCAGTTGATTCTGTGAGTGCAATATTAACCTGATACTGGAACCAGGCAAAGATACAGAAAGAAACTTATAAGTAGCCGGGCATAGTACTGTGTACCTGTAATCCCTGCAGTTAGGAGGCTGAGGCAGGAGGATTGCTTTGAGTTCCAGGAGACCCCATCTCAAAAAAGCTAAGCCAAACCAAACAAAAAAACTCCTGTACTGTATCCCTTGTGAATGAAGGTGCAAAAATTTTGAAATATAAGCAAATCAAATCTACCAGCATATACAAAGAACTAGCCAGCATGGTCAAGTGAGACTTAGTCCACTAATCAAAACTTGTTTTAGTACATAAAACACTTACTTTAACATACTGTGTACCACATAAATCACATAAATATAAGACAAAAACCACATGGCTATCTAAAGAGAAACAGATTTTTTTCTTTTTACAAGATTTATCACTGTTTCTTGAAGAAAACCATCAACTAGGAGTGGCAGGAAATACCAACAATTTGGCAAAGAACATTAATGAGAAACCTACAGTTAAAATCATATTTCATGGTGAAGGAGCTGATACTTTTTCACATATCAGTGGAAAGCAAAGTTTGCTGTTCTTACCATTTATATTCAAATTCTCCTGGAGATTCTAACAAAAAAATAGTCAAGAAAATCAGGCGAAGAAAATGTGGGCTGCACTGAGACTGGAGAAGAAGGGAACGTGTAGCCACAGATGATGCCATCTTGTTCCTAGTACATCATAAAGCACACACATGCATGTGCACACATGCAAACACACACATACACAATACATGATTTCAGGAAGGTTGCAGGATACAAGAGCAATACAAAAGATCCAGAAATGAAATAAACATTGTGGGTACAGTCATGCCCCCAACAAAATATGTATGAATAAATTTTACAAAAGAAGTGCAGTACTTATCCACAGACTACAAAACAATGTTGAAAAGAGGAAATCCAGAAATGGAGAGGCACCACTGCCATGTTCAAGGCTTAGAAGTCTTAAGATAACAGTCCACTCTAACTTGATTAGTGAGTTCAACATAATACCTATAAAATGTCAACTTGTTTTTTTTTTTTTTTTTTTTCAGAAATTGATGAAACTGATTTTAAAACTCACACAGAAATGTAAAGGACCTATAACATCCAAACTAATCTTGAAAAAGAACAAAGTTATAGGACTTACACTTAGTTCTTAAACTCTTTTTTTTTGTTTTTAGGTGGCAGGGATTAACAGTTTTTAAATTCTAAAGTGTAGTTTTGAAGTCATTATGGTATTACAAGAAAGGTGGCTGTAAACCACAAGGAGAGGCCAGGATATAGCTCAGCAGTATAAGTATGTGCCTGGCAGGTGCAAGGTGCCGAGTTCAATCCCTGGCACTAAAAAACAAAAGCAAAAGAAACTCTAAAACCTACAATGAGTAGAATGAAATTCAAAGCCCAGAAATAAACTGTTATGTTTATATTTAGCTGTATTTGTTTTTAAAAAGGCTGTGGGGACAGGAATTGGTGAAACAATATGTGGTGTAGCCATACAATCAAACATTATGCAACTGCTGAAGAGTGATATCGGGGTTACTCCTACAATGTAGATGAACCTTAAAAAAATCACGGTAGGAGAAAGAATCGGATAGAAAAGGCTACCCATTTATTTATAGTATCCAGAGTGAGCAGGGTCAGATAGACAGAAAGATGAGTATTTTCTGGAGGCCGGACTATAATGAGTAAGGGATTTCTTTTGGAATTAGTTAATGGTAGCAGAGCAAGCTGTAGGAATATATTAAAAATCAGAGAATTTTACACTTTAAAAGGGTGACCTGTCTGATATGTGAACAAAGTCACATGAAAGTGTTATCTAAAAAGAATGCATAGATAAGGACACATCTAGAAACAAGACTTTTGGTAAGGCAGTGTGTTAAAGTGAAATACCTGTCAGTGGCTAATGCCTTTTGAGGAATTCTTAGATCTACATCTCACTTTCCTGCCTTGCTGTCACTGTCCTGTCAGGGCCTGTTTCCTTATCACTGAATCCAGGGAGCTGCCTTAGGAGCATTCCAGTGTAGCTGAGAGGCGGAGGTGGGTCAGAAGAGCAGCGAAGCTGTCAGTCACAAAGGGCCCCAGAGTGATGTAGATGTGCCCAACCTTCCATCAGTGGTGGGTATATCGATTTCCCTGCTCCTATTCTTACTACTTGTACCCAGTCTTTTTGCTCCCATCTTCCTAAAATGTTAGGAAGCAAAGGTATACACACTCATGCACACATATTTGTACCTGTATGTGTGCATGTAAAATACAGTTTGGAGATGGGGGGGGGTCTCCTCTTGCCCAGTGGGCCCCCAGATTGAAGCTGTTCTGTTGCTTCAGTTTCTGGAGTAGCTGGGACAGGTGCACGTCGTACATGCAGCTTAAGAAGTCTCTTTTAAAAGTAACACGTGAGGAAAATGCTGTAGAGATGACCTTGGGCAACTTGAGGCTATCAAAAAAGTATTTCTTGGTAGACGCATGAGACACTGGAGTTGAGTAATTAATTTAGAAATAAGCAAGGATCATTTGTTTTGAAGAAAATAGGTTTTTTTTTTTTTTTTTCTGTATTTAGGGCAGTGTCTAGAGGGTGTTCAGGGTCTCACTACACAGATCAGACTCTTAGTGATTCTCCTGTTTTTAGCCTACCAAATGGCTGGGATTATAGGTGTGCACCACCACATTCAATCTCAATCACAGTCTCAGCACACCCCATGGGTGGGGCTGGCACAACACACTGGGGATTGAACCCTGTCCACTGTACTCTGCCTAAGCAGGTGCTTTAGTCCACTGAGCTATCAGGCCCACCCAAAAATAGATTCTTGCCTTTGATGCATAATTTGCATTGTAAGCTAGGCTGTCAAAGCCCTCTTGGCAGGTAAATGGCAGAGAGGATTCTCTGGCATCTAGGCACAACACAGGCTGTACCTGAGTAGGTATAAGATAATTAGCTTGACATAAGAAGATGGTGGAAAACTGCAGAGGAGGAAGAGGCACAGAGACAGACACTTCACTGTAGTGAGATGTTGGATGGACAGCAAGAAATAATAGGAAAAAAAAATTTTTTATGTCTCACAAGCTCTGCCTCCGCCTCCTTCTGTGCTTGAGCTCATGGCCTCAAAGGTGTGGTGCCTGCGCTTTACTGCTAAGCCACACCCCCAACCCTACAGGTACTTCAGTCATGAGTCTTCTGAGGAGGGTGTATACCTTGTATAGACCCAATTCATAGTAGCAGTTTAGGACCTTAGAGCAGCGTAGATGCAGGTGATGCAGGGGAAAACGATCCCCAACCTGGAGAGTTTGTGTTCTCTAAAACCGATGAATGAATTTTAGGAACAAACAGAGGTTATGAGCAGAACAGATTTATTATTAAGAGAAAGAAAGATTCTGTCTGGGAAGAGGGACAGAAAGGGACCCAAGCAGGTTGCCCAGGAAGTTGTCTTCTTCCCAGATTTTTATAGAGGAGAGTCATGTGGTGAGGCGGGCCTAAGGTTGTGGAGAAGATGTGGGACCTTGCCTAGGTGGGTATGGGGTAGGACAAAGACTATGGTCCAACCAATGAGATTATTTTGATTAACATCAGGATCCAATGGGAAGGCAAGTCATGTAGCAAGCGGGCAAGAACTTCACCCATTGAGCCTGGGCTTGTGGCTCTTTCCAGGATCTTTCAAGGTGATTGATACCTACTTAGAGTATCAATCCCTGATGATGCTAATCCCTAGGGAAGTATGTCGTTGTTTCTGTTTACTCTTGTCTTGAGATTTGGCCCATGGTGGAGGAGTATCTGTCTCTAGTTGGAGGTGACCTTGTCTTCCATGTCATCCTTGAGGGCCTGGCCCTGTCTGACTGCCTATAATATTTCTATTTAACTCAGCTCCCTACAACACAGGGACTTCTTGTATTAGAGAGCAAAGGAGGGAGGCATGAGATGGCACCTAGGTAGTGGGATTGTAGAAGGAAAGCAACAGCAGGTTGTTTTAAATCATTTTTGAAGCTTGGCTTTGTTTGTGAATTTTTTTAGTCACCTTTGCTTTTTGTTTGTTTGTTTGTTTTTGGTACTGGGTATTGAACTCGGGACTGTGCCCTTGCCAAGTAGGCAATTGTGCCACTGAACGATCTCCCAGCCATTTAATCCCCTTGGGGTGATTACATAATGTATAAAAAGAGAGGAAACATAAGCCCATCGCCTCTAACTGGGATAAACATTGGCGCTGTTTTTCTTTCCACACTTTACAAATCCTGCTGACTATGAGAGGTGTCCCAGTTCCTCCTGCAGTATGAAATGAAAAATTGAGATCTGCAGAAAACTTGAGAGAATGCACAGTGAGCACTAGCGCTGCTCATGTGTTTGGACTGTGTGTTCTGGGGCCGAACCGGGGAAGTCCAAGTGAGCATTCGACTGCGCTTGCTCTGTCCTGTGTTTGTCCCCTAACTCTCCACCCATCTTCTTTTTGGATCCATTTCACTGGAGTCCTCAACACTGAGTGTGGGTGCCCTTAGCTACTGTCTGGTAGTATTTATGGAGCTCTCGTAGGACTCCTTTGGATTAAATTCCAGCACCATTGTAGAGCTTTCTGAGTTGCACGTGGGGCCTTGAACAGCTCCCAGGTGCTCCTCCTGATGAGTGGTTGGTTTGGGGCTCCCTTGCCCTGAAGAGAGAGGGAGGGAGGGGGAGAGAGAGAGACAGAGAGACAGACAGAGAGAGACAGAGAGACAGAGAGACAGAGAGAGAGAGAACTAGGTGGTACTGTTAGAGATCATCTTATGAATATCTACCCAATTTCCACCAAGTACAGATTAAGGTGATTTCCAAAGTCTTGTTAGAAAGTCAGGGACCCCTGGGTGTGGTGGTGCACACCTGTAATCCCAGGACTTGAGAGGTTGAGGCAGGACGCTTATTTTGAGTTTGAGGCCAGGCTAGGTAACATAGTGAGTTTGAGGTCAGTCTGAACTGCATAGAGATAAACTGTGTCTAAAGAAAAAAGGAGGGGGGAGGGGGGTCAGTGATGTGAAACGTTGAGTAAAACATGGTGTCCCTTGTATACATCAGTTTTTAAAAATGAATCTTGAAGTGTTATATATCAAAGAAAAAAGGAAAATTGTGCTTTGGGATTCCAGTAATTAATATTAAAGCACAGATCTTTTGCAGATAGCTATGTTGCAGGTCCTGGCCTGTTGGTGCAGAGAGCAATGGGGATGAGAAGCAGAGAAAGATGCCTCATGCCCCAGCACCTATTCCAAGTGGAGCGTGCTAGGAGCCCCAGTAAGCATTCTTCACAGTCTAATTTGACTTCACAGTAAAAAGCTGTTTTGTCTTTTGACATTCTAGTAATTCTGTAGCTACTTGAAGTGCATATTTAGGAAAAGAAAATGTAAAAAGGAACAGAAAGAGGCAGTGAATGAGAATGATAAGGACAGCTGGGTGGTGGGGTGATCTTTGGCCTTTCAAGGGAAGAAGAAAACATTGAAAAGTGATACTGGCAGGCCCAGCTTGCTTGCCTTGGTATCAGGAACCTGGTAGGACCATGTAGTGGATGATGGAGTCTGGTGGAATTGGGCAAAGTCTCTGGAGGGGTCAGTTCATTACACAACTATAGCATTGCTGATGGAAATTAGTACTACGATGGCTGTTGGAAGACTGAATCAGAGAAACAAAGATAATAGTATTGATGATAGTTACTGTGCAGGTCATGCACTAGAAAGTGTGAATGAAACATGATCCTTTTGAATGGACAACGCATTTCGGGCTGGGCATGGCAGCCATCAAGTCTTCTGTACTGCAGAGTTTGCATAAGGTAGACACGACTCAAGAGTGATGGCCCTGCTGGGCGGGGAGGCAGATAGTACCGGCAGGGCAGTTTCTGTGAGTCTTGGCTCGACTGTGAGGTATAATGTAATGCATTGTGCTTTGGTGAGTTAGTGACTCTGATTTGAATTTCTTTTACTTGTTCACGTCTAAATTGAAAGAGGTCCTTGGATGATCCTAAGCCTCTATTCTTCTTTTGCATTCTTTGTTTCTATTGTTGAGCTTTCAGAAGGAAAGGCTTCTGAAATAGAACAGCAGTCCTTGTAAGCATGGGAGTAGATAGCAGTGTGTATAATATGCCACAGTTATCTTACTTAACAAATACTTATGCAGTGTTCAGAGCCTTCTCTTCAGAACTGAAAAGATACTCACTTGTAGTTTGCATAACACCTACTAAGGCAGGAACTCCTGTTATCCTGTTGTAGAGATGAGGAACCGAGGCTCAGAGTTCATGCTTGGCTAGGCTGAAGGGAGCACTCAATAGGATGCTAGTGTTAGCCTCTGGGTGCTATCCTTGGCCATTTCCTTGCCTAAGGTCCATGGGGAGGCTGCCCAGAACCACCTGAGATGGGGATCTGGGAGCTAGGGGTGCTTATGGAGGTTCACAAGGGATTGTGAGAGGAATTACCAGAGAGTTTTGTGTGGGTGGGGCCATGAAGTTTGTTTTTATTTTCATTCTAAACTGGGGGAGGCCTAAGCAAAACATAGGACAGAGCATATTGGTGGAGAGGGAGCTGGGAGGACCCTGAGGGTGGTCGCTGGGAAGTGAGGGGGTGCCCCATGCCCAGGCAGGAGGCCTGATGTGTGCACCGCTGCTTCAGATGAGCAACATTTCACTCAGACAGGAGAATTCTGGTGAAAGCTTTAGGTTTGACATCATAACCTTTGAGGTTTTTGGTTCTTACAGTGTTTGAGCACTGGAAGCTTGTGGGTTTTGAATAGGTGGTAAAGTGGGATTATGTCTTTTAGGTATCCTTATTCCCCTAAAGACAGTTTTTGGTCTGGAAACATTAGAATATATATTCACTAGCTGGAGCCACATCCTGGATACACTGTGGAAGAAAATCTTTTTTTTTTTTTTTTTTTTTTTTTGAGGCATGTGTGTGTGTGTATGTGTGTGTATAAACTTGTCGATATAGAGAGTAGGAAAAAATTCCTGATTTCTGTACCTGCTTCTTAGGAGTACATTCCACATGGAATGAATATGGGAGTTGGAGGCTGCTGTAGTAGAGAAGAGAACTTGTCTGAGATGTGACAGAAAGGGATGCTAGTGGCTGGCTTGCCCTGCTGGGGTATCCCCAGGACACCCATTGCCTTCCATGACCCCCCCCCGCCCCACCCCCCCAAATGCTAATAGGAGCAGAAGACAGCAGTTGCATAGAGCCACTGCTCCAGCTGTGAACAACATGGCTTCCTTGTGCATTAGGGTGGTAAGACTGGGAGGAGGAGGAGGAGGAGGACGCAGGATCTCACCAGAGATGTAAAACCCTAAGCATCACAACCCCTGAAATAAGTTGTGAGTGGCTTAAAAGCTACTGTATGATAATTACTATCATCATAGGATTGCTCCTTGCACCTTTTAGTGAAGAAAAAGTTCAGATATTTCAACCGTTTTGCAGGTGCCCTGGCTCTGGAGATTGATATATTGGGAAGTGTATTCCGAGTTTTACATGACTTGCTAGCCAGTGAAATTTTGATACATAACACACCTGATAAATGGGGGGTTTGTTGTTATCTGCACTAAAGGATGTTTGAACACATGGAAACCTGGATGATGCTGGGATTTATTCAGCCAAAACAGAATAAAACACATGAACTCGTGTCGCTCTGCACCCTGCCACTGACCCACGACCTTTGGTGGAGGTTTTCCCACTGAGTTCTGAAGCCGCGTAGTGCTGTCGAGCCCTGCCTGTACCACAGCATTTATCACAAATATTACAGAAAGAAGTACGAGTTGGCTGAACTCTCTGCTGCTGTGAGGCAGGCTCTCCACAGCCAGCGTGTTTTGCATAGAATTCAGGTTGCCTATTTCCCAAAAAAAACCACCTTGCTTATAGTTGGTTGTAACTGCCTAATTGAGTAAGCACTCATTATATTTGACAGAGCTGTTTATTTTATAATAGAGTGAAATGGAAAACATTTCTTTCGTGTTACAAAGCAGAGATACAGAAAGTGATTATAACCTAGGATTAAATGTGCAGCTTGAAATTTGTTTATTCTAGTTGTTCTCTTCTAGATATCCTTTGACACATTGAGATGGTACCATTCATGCATTCTTTGCATGATCTTTTTATTTCATGATATTAGCATTTCTCTTTAAAAAGTGCTACAGTATAAATTATAAGTTATTACAAAATATTCCATTTTAGTTACTTGTCCCCACATTCAGTAGTCTCATAATATGTGATAGATAGGGTTATGGGAAGCATTTTCATTCAAAAGCTTTAAAATGTCCCTTGCTGTCAGTTTCATTAGAGTCAAACAGTGTATATATTTTTATTAGGACCTTGAATTCTAGGTAGAGATCTTAAAAAAGACTTAAATAGGAGAAGATGGTGTTTTATTAACTGAACATGTAGACCTGTGCCTTACTATAGGACAGACTCAGTAGTAGTTTATAGTGTTGACTGAACCTGAAAAAAACGACGATCATAAGTAAGAGCACAGGTGGGGGTGACAGGAGGTGCTGCAGCGGGTCACAGTGACCAGGACCATATCAGACGCTTAGCACTAGGTGCTGATTGCAAGGCTCACACATCGGCATCCTGTGGAATTTGGACGCTGAGCAGAGCCTGCCTCTCATGCTTTGGGATGGAAGATAAGACTTTCCACCTAGGGGAAAGTTGCTCAGATGTCCCTCAGCTGCTGCAGGGAGAAACAGCAATGCGGTATTATTTGGCCATAAAAGGAATGAAGCAGTGGTCCTCCTGATAACACAGATGGCCCTTACAACTGCTGTGGTGAAAGAAAACCAGTTACCAAAACCACATATTAGTGTGATTATTTAAATGTTAGGATGCCAGTTATGTAAAACGTGCAAAATAGACAAATCCATGGAGCTAGAGTAGTGGTTGCTTGGTATAGGGGAATGGGAAAAGAAGCAACTGCTGGGAGCTATGATTTTTTTTTTTTTTCAGGTAATGAAATACCTGAAATTTACTCTAAAGTAAAATTGTTAGGATGGTTACAAACCTTTAACAATGTAGTGAGAAATTATTGAATTGTATACTTTAAATGCATGCATTCTAGCTCAATAAAACTATTAAAAGTTAGGTATTAGCTCTATCGAGGCTAGGGGTGGTTATATTAGTTTGCTAAGGATACCATCAGGTGCCTTAAACCACAGAAGTGTATGGTAGTCCATGAGCTGGGTGTCAGCAGGGTTGGTTTCTCATGAGTCCTCTCTCCTAGGTTTGCCTCTCCATGTGTCCTCGTGTGGTCTTGCTTTTTCTTTTTCCTTTTTTTTTTTGTCATGGCTGTGGCAATCAAACCCAGGACCTGAAACTTGCTGCATGGCAGGTACCCTGTACTCCACCTCACATTTTCTGCATTCTGTGAACACATCTCTGGTGTCTCTGGGTGGCCCCAGATTTTCTTTGTAGGGAAAAGGTGCAGGGCCACAGGATTGGCTGTGGTGGGAAGTGTGCCATGGACAGCATAAGAGCTGTGTGCTAGGTGGAGGGTGGACTTAGTCCTCTAGTCAGGAGTGAGCCATTCCTGGAGGATGAACTGAGAGCAAAGTCATGGACACACACTTCAGTGTTCTCTGCTCTTCTACGAGCTCAGAAGTGAAGAGGCCAGGAGGAAGATGAATGTGTTGGATGACAAGATAAACACCAAAAGGATGGGAGCCCTATTGCAGTCATGGGAACAATTTAATGCAGGACACATTATGTATAGGATCATTTTATAATAGTCAGCCCAAGAGTCAAGTTCAAAAGAGGGCAGAAGATCTGTCCACACTGAAGACCCAAATAATCCAGCTAAGAGCCTGGATTCCAGGGCAAAGTCCTGCATGAGTCCAGCTGAAGACCTAGAACTCACGACAGTGTTCCGTGTGAGTCCAACTGGAGGCCTAGAGCCCATAATAATGTCTCCTGCAAATCTGTATTAAGGATCTGTGCTAAGAAGGCCCCAAAATCAGTGGTAGAAACCTGTGCCAGCAGGATGAAGGATCTATGCTAACAGGCTGAGGGATCTGCCAGGAAGCAACTCTCAAAGTAAGGACCGGAGCTCTCCAGAAAAGTACCACAGCCATCTTCAGCAACAGCGAGGTTCCAAGCCATCCAACAATGACAACAGCCAAGTTTATATCAGGAACGCCAGTGTGACAAGCTCCTGCAGAGTGTGCAATAACACACCATCTTCTTGGAGCTAGGAAGAAATAACCAAAGTAGGGACAGAGCTCACCCCAAGTGAGTCATAACTATACTGAGCAGCAACAAGGTTCCAAGCTCGTTTGACAGTGACAGCAGGTGAGTTTGTGTCAGGAAAGCCAGCATGACAAGCTCCTCCAGAACCAACTGTTCCCCTTCTTCCTCTCCAGTTCTCCCTTTTATGTTGTTGGCAACTGTCCTTAGTGGCCCTCCATACCTAGCACTATGCTGATTCAATTCAGCTGGGTGTTGCAAATTGCCCACCAGTTGTCAATCCACCAAAAGCGCCTACAGAGAAAAACAAGCTCAAGGTATGAACCAGGGGAGTCTGTGATGACATGGTAGCTTTGAGCCTTGATACTTACAAGCACAATAGTGTAGAACAGGGAAATTTGGTAAAGGAAATAGAGGTCTCACTATTGATGAGATATACAAAGTGTCACTGCTGTTCTGTTTAATGCTGTATCATTGTTTTAAAGTAAAACAATGCCTCGTTTCCTCCCAAGCTGCGTTTTTGCAGCCAGTTTTCTTTTCTCCCCATTTAAAAGGGAATTGTTTATTTTACACTAATTAACCCCAGATTCTCCAGTGAGTTTTTGAGCTCCTGACCCTAGAGATTGTAGGGAGATAAGTATATTTGTGTTAATCCAGATTGTACAATTTTAAATGGATTTCACAGCTGGTTTCTTGGCCAGTGGGTGTTTAGGATTCCTGCTAATTACTATTTTCGATTGACCTTGATTTTTAACCATTAGAAATAGGAAAGTACAATCATTGGTTTTAACATATTTTGCTTGTAGATGTTGAAATATGACTTGCTCAGTTTTATACCCATGTTTGACTTGAAACTCTTTAAAATGCTTGACTTGAACTTCATTGGGCTATGTATAACATCTGTCACCCAGACCTTTGTCAGGGTATACTTCCTTAAATGAATAGCTCATCAGCTAATATGTAGCTTTCGGAAGTATAACATTGTGTGAAGTACACTCTCTCTATGTCGGAAGGGAGAAGAAAAGGGGACACTTCCATGCTTGTATCTGGAAGGAGAAACTTGGAATAATTCCCAAGAAGGCAGCAGCCATGGAACAACAGGGTTCTTGTTCTCTCTCTGTGTGTCTCTGTGTCTCTGTGTCTCTGTCAGGTGGGGGACTTTAGTAGGAGCAATTCAGAGTGATGGGTATTTTAATGATACAACTTCTTTTTTTTTTTTTTGTATTTTAGGGAAGAGCCTACAGGATGCTTAGGATCTCACTACTAGATTGGACTTATAGTGATCACCCTGTTTATAGCCTCCCAAGAGGTGCCACCATGTCCAGTCTCAGTTGTCATCTCAGTGCATCCCAGGGGGTGGGGATGGCATGGTAGGCCCAGGGATTGAATCCTAGTCCCTTCACCTGCTTGCAGGTACCTTAATCTGCTGAGCTATTTGACCAGCCCTGACACAACTATCAATGTATATTTCCACATGATTTGAACATATTACTTATTTAGTAAAACATAGTTTTACCTTCTAAAAAAGTTAGAGAAATATTCCACAGTCCCTGACCTTTAGGTTTTTGTTTGTTTCGGGCTGTTCTGCTATATCACATAGGACAGATGGTCACATGCCTGCTATAGTTTAAATATAACCAGGGCTGTAGGTTGCCTTACTTGACTTTACTCTTTTTTAACACAGAAAAGCATTTTGAGGTATAATCTTGAATATTCAGTGTATGTTTTGGGAAAAGTATTTATTTTCTTATTTGATTGATTGATTGATTGATTGATTGATTGATTGATTTTTATGGTACTGGGGATTGAACTCAGGACCCTCTGCTTGCCAGACAGGCACTTAGTGTACTGAGCTATCTCCTCAGACCTGGGAAAAGTGTTTATTATGAATATATTACCTAAGGGTTGTATAACAATCCCACATTTTATCATCTTAAACTGTATCCTTTTATTCAAGCTTTTCAATAAAATTTAATCTATTACCAGCTCATGGACATATCTATCCACTTATCAACAAAAGTTTATTTTAAACTCTCTTGTGCCCTTTACTTCAAACCAGTGAGGTTCCACCAGTGTAATTCTTTCTAAAATGTTATCTGGATCTAGAGAATCTTGGTTCGTTTTCCTTTGTTAGATAAAGCCACACCCCCAGTTCTCAAGAAGACCATTGTGTGAAGCACTCTGTAGACTTCTTACTATGTACTGGGTCTCAGATGTAGACACCTATCTGTAAGCCAGTCCTTTGTAACCATCGTAGCTATGTCATGTTAGTTAATAAGGCTGTTGTGTTTTAAAGGGTACTTTTATTTGGGTTTTGGTGAAATTCTTTAATTTATCGATTGTATTCACATAAAAATCAACATCCATCAACACATAGCTCTAATGATATATATATATGGAAAACCAGACACTGGAGGACCTAGTCAGTTATTTAAGCATAATATAAATTGTGTTAAATTCTGCACCCTCCTCATTTGGAAGTTTTAAAAAATTAAGGTTTATTGAAAGTGTTAATGTTTAATTATTTAGACCAATCTTACATACCTATATCTGTTCATCTAAACAGATCTGATAATGAAAATATGTAATATAACCACTGTTAAATTTTTGTTCTGGTCCTGAAATTCTGTACTATATGTACTCTTGCTTGTTACTGTTTTTCTGTCTTTGTTTCTTCTATTTTTACTCTTTAAAATAAAATTTAAATTCTTCACCCTTCTTCCTTTTATTTCATCTTTCTTGGGTTAGGAATTGAACATTGCCTACCTTTGTACCAGCTAGGCAAGTATTCTGATATACCACAACCTGGTCTGTGTCCTTCTGGTAGTAGCCACAACTTAGAAGTGAAGGAGGGAAAGTTCTAAGCCTTCCAGTTTAGCAAGATGGACAGAACTACAGCTTTGGGGCCTCTTAGGTTTTGAGGTGGATTGCATGCCTTATTTTTGAGCAAGTTATTAAACTTTCTTGACCCCCATTTCTTTATTTATGAATACAGTTGAAATGAAATGAAGTATGGCATGTAGCTTACCTAGTGGGGCTGCGCTGTGGCACCCAAGACGTAGTGGCTGTTGATAAAATGGGAAATGACACACACCTCACTTTCAGGAGCACTGCTTCTGATCCAGGCTCTCTACTCAAAGCCGTGGGGTTTTACTCATTTAACCTTCACTATAGCTTAGAGGGTGAGGGTTTGCTTGGCTCCTAATGTATACATGAGATGCATTTATAATTCAGACAAGTTGTGAACTTGCCAGTGTTCATGCAGTTCCCAAAAGGAGAAACAAGGTTTTCATCCACATAAAAGTTCTCTCAAATCTGCTTTCTCAACTGTTATACTGTGTTCTGCTGATGCAGTAAGACCCAAGATTTTGTCATCACGTGAATACATACTTGGTAGCAGTATTGCTCACATTGCCTGCGGCCTTAGGAGCTCCTGTGGCAATCACAGCTACTGTGGATTTATTTCTTACTTTTCAAGACTTGAGCCTATACATGTTCTGGGATTTGAGTTGTTCTATCACTGCCCCTAAATCTGGGTTTTGGAATCCATGTGTGGGATTTCCTATTCAGCTACTGAGTTTCTTTTGTGGAACTCACAATAATGTCATGCCACATGTGAGGTATTCTTTGTAGCTTTGCGTTGGCATTGAGCATGGTAAATGAGCTTTCTAAGAACTGAATGAACCAAGTGGGTAAAAGGGTGGGCACATGGGACAGAAGTCCCAACAATCCCCTTCAGGTCAAGATGCTTTGACTGAATAGTAGCTACAGGATATTGGTAATACAGGGGATAGAAATGGGAAAACGTCAGGCCAGTGAGATGGCTCAGTGGTCTGAAGTGCCTGCTTTGGCATGCTTAGGCATCCCCAGCACCACATGCAGTGCCAGTCCCACCCTTGAGGCAGGCTGAGCCAGCCATTAAAAAAAAAAAAAGATGGAAAAACATCAATGCGATATCTTTTTCTTCCTTCTACTTTGCATATAATGTGGATGATAGGACTTCAGATTCAAAACTGTGTTTAGTTTAGGGATTATAGGTTGGGGGATTATATGTATATTGTAAGGAAGATTGCCGAGTGGCTCTGCTTGGAATTTAAGATAAGAGTAGACCAGGTGGGCCAAGGCCCTGTGTGTTGAGGGGTCCAGGGAGCTCCATCATAGGCACAGAGCTGGCAGGTAAGGAGAGTAGTCAGGGCATTTCTGGTGAGACTTCAGTAAGGAGGCGGGCAGAGATGTTTTAATGGGAATATTGCTAAAGTGTGAGGAATGATGAGAAGTAAGTAGGAATTGTGCCACGGACTGACTCAAAGCCACCAGGCACAGGCTGCCCCAATTGCTGTGGAAAGAAGGCAAGTGGGAACTTCTTGGTCTGGAAGATCTAGAAGAATTCATTGCAAAGCATAGACACAATAACACTTAAGATGCACTTCAAATGACCAAAATTTCAGTATATATTGAATTTTTACAGATTGGTGGGGGGGGATCCTACTTTCAATGTCAAAGGAAAAAGATCTGTTTATTCTCTCTTTTGAATGGTGTCTCATCAGTATGTGGACTGGTTCTTTATTAACATAATATGAATGCCACTTGTACAAAATAACAATAAAATGAAATGATGACATCAATGAAATGGACACTATTGGGTTCTGTTATAGACTGTAAACTTTAGAGGAACATGGATTTTGTTAACCATAGTGATTAAAAAATCTTTTTTTCCTGACATCTCGTGTCATAGTTTTGAGTTTTTCAAGGACAAACAACTTAATATGGGACACAGTTTAATATTATTTTATAATGAATCACCCAAAGAATCATATAGGAAGAGAGTGTAGAAAATCTGCTCACACACTAAAGACCAAAAACTCCAGCTGGACCTGGATCCCATAATAATGTCCTATATGAGTCCAGTTGAAGACCTAGAGCTCATAACAGTAACTCCCACAAGTCCAACTGGAGGCCTAGAGCCCATGACAATGCAGGCCTCTTTCATGGATCTGTGCTGGGAAGGCCCAAAGGCCTGTGGTGGAAGCTAGAAAGTCTGTGCCAACAGAATGAAGGATCTGTGCCAACAGGCTGAGGGATCTGAGCTGGAGCCAGGAAGCAATGCTCAAGGTAAGAACCAGAGCTCCCCTGGAAAGCACCAGAGCCACCTTCAGTGAGATCCCAGGCTCCTCTAAGGATGAGGAAAGCTGACTTCCTATCAGGAAAGCCAATGTGACAAGCTGCTTCAGGAGACTGAGCTGTGCACCATCTTTCCTTCTGAAGCCAGGAAGCAATGCCCAAGGTGAGGACCAGAGCTCCTCCCTCAAAGGGAATTATAGGCATTCTCAGCAACAAGGTTGCAGTCTCCTTCACTGATGACAGCAGCCAAGTTCATCAGGAAAGCCAGCATGACCATCACCCAGCAGAATGGCCAAGAGAACTGGCAGCTTCTAGGATCTCCATACCAGCTTTCATCAGCTCCCAGCAGCCTCTTCACAGCTTCTCCAGCTCTACATTTTAATGTTCTGGCAACAGTTATGAAGTGGGCCTCCCACGTTCAACACCATACTGGTTCATTCAGTCCACCACATCTAGCACGGTGATTTTCACACTGAGATTTTCTGAGAAGTACTAGGATTATAACCATCTTGAATAACAGTAAGATGTTTGGTAAAAATGCATAAGGTGGGTTAAACACTTTTCTTACTCAGCATTCCAGTCTGTCAAAGTTAGGTAGAAATGACGTTACAGCCAGGTATATAGCTCAGTGGCATAAGTGCCTGCCTGGCAGGCGCAAGGTCCTGAGTTCCCTCTCTGATACCACACAAACAAAAACACAACAACAAAAAAAGAAACGACATTTCAGAGCTTATCTTTGTCTTGTAGGCTAGCTGAGATTATAGTTCAGCAGGCTTTTCCTGAAAAGCAGGAATAGCAAACTAGAGTAATCTTGAGACAGTTAAAAAAAACAACAACAAAAAAACGACCTCACCCACAGTGAAGCTGGGCACCCTCTAATCATCAGGTGTGCATCTGTTCAGTTCTCATGGTGAGTTCACTTGAAGAAACTTGCTCATACAGAGATGTGTGATACACTCAGTGGCACTCCTGTATTTTAAGGAGTGTTCATATGACATTGACAGTGTACTACAGAATTGATACATTGCACAATTTATTCTGAGAGCGGAGAATTCCTGTCACTATTCTAAACACAAACACTTCATTTGATACAGTGGGATAAGTCTCTGTATTTTTTGGAAGGGCGATGTATTATCTAAAGTAGGTTAATTGAGCCGGGCATGGTGGCACACACCTGTAATCCCAGCACTTGGGAGGCTGAGGCAGGAGGATCAGTAGAAGTCCAAAATCAGCCTGGGCTACAAAAGTGAGCTCAAGGCCAGCCTGAACTGCATAGTGAAACCCTGTCTCAAAAAGACTAAATAAATAAATAAATAAAGTAGGTTAAACTTATACAATTATAGTACCCATTCTTTGGAGCCATTCTTTGGACATTGTTCACATCCTGTGGCATGAAAGGACATGCAGAGGACTGGGGATATAGCTCCATGGTAGAGTACTTGCCCAGAATCCTCCAGGTCTTCGTTTTGATCCTAGTACTAGACAGGGGGAAAGCAGAAAAGGACACACAGTCTAGCCCAGTGGCCCTAGTGGTCCAGGCAGGCATGGAGCAAGATTTCCTATGTCCCCACCTCATTCTCTTGTCATCCCTCATACTGCCATAGAGGGGAGGGCATAGACTGGCTTAAGTTATTCTCCACTTCCTACAGAGGAAAGGCCTATTCACTGGTACAGCTAGCAAGGCTGTAACCAGCACCGCCCATAACTTCTTCCCCTATGGACACCCTGGCCCCCTGGACAGGGGCTCCCTTTCCCCTTGGCAATCTGGGACCCAGCTGTGCTCTCTGTTCTCCATCTAGAGTGCTTCTTCTCCTTCACTTGCGTCAATAGAGCAGTCTCCTGGAGGTGAGTGTGGAAAAGCAAAAAGTAGATTTAAGAGGAGACAGGAAAATTCAGATTTTTAAGGTTGTACTTTACAAAAAAAACCACCAAACCTGAACCTTCAAAACAAGCTTTCCCCCTGTGCTACTGGAGTCCACCCTAACTTTTAAAACCTTTTCCTTCTGTCTTTACAGAAAATAATGTTTGTAAATAGGTTCCTGTCCTTTTTTTTACCTCAAATTGACCTTTCCTCTGGCCTAGAAAGCAGCTGTAGTGGCAGTAGCATATTTTGACTTCAGACATGTGCAGATGGCTTGCTCTGTAACCTGAGTGAAAATGTACTTCCTAGATCGCCTGTTGTGAAGACACCCCTTTAAAGTGCGACGTTCTCCTGCTTCTGAGATGTTCTCGGGTCTCTGAGTACCTGCTCTCTATTCCTTGAATGCTCCCAGTATCTCTATGTCTTAATAGACTTTCCCATGTCTCTTTCACCGACGTGTCCTAAAAATACTTTTTCTATGACTACAGTTGGCAAACTTGCACACTTACTTTAAAAGGCTGGTGTAGGTTCTATATTTCAGGCTTGGGGACCCTGATCACATGTCAGAGCCCTTCTAGCTTTGTCTGCCTATAGCCTCAGTCCACATCTTGGGGGTTGATGGTGCCTCCAGGTCACTGTGCTGACTAGAGAGAGAGAGTGAGAGAGAGAGAGAGAGAGAGAGAGAGACAGAGACAGAGAGACAGAGAGACAGAGAGAGAGTCACCCTGCCTAGGGTCCCCCTGCTAGAGACTGTACCTTCAGGGCATTGAGAAGTTGGGGGTGGGTTGAGGACAGATGTGTTCCAGTTATATAGAAGGAATATAGAAATGTGTGTGCTGTGTGTCTTTATCTTGTCTATCTTTTCCATGAATGACTACAAAGAACACATAACGAAAGCAAAGAGGGGTGCCCTGTTCGTGGCCAATGAGTTTAAAAACTATCATTGTCATTCCATCTATGTCTCATTAGTCATTTCTTGACTAATTGACAGGTTAGAAGAGTCTAGGTGTAGATCTTCAAGTCTTATATGGCCTTTTTTATGGTCTGTATCTAAAACATCCCTCAGAAGTCTGATGTGTTAGAAGTTGGTGGATTCATCATTAATGAGCTCTCACTTATGTGCTATTTGAGGGTGGGCCCTGACTGGAGAGGTGAGCTGTGAGGGCTCTGACCCCAAAGGGGGTGTTCTTTCTCCTGCTTCCCCCCTCTGTCTCTGCTTCCTGCCTGCCCTGTGTTAAGTAGATTTCTTCCACTATGCTTTTCACCACACCAGCCCTACATTAGGGGTGACCAGCCATGGACTGAACCTTTCAAACCATGTGACATAATAAACTTCTCCTCTACTAAATTAGGTACTCAGTATTTGATGCCATTGACTAGAATTGACTAAGAACAGCACCAAAAGCATATTTACATGGTTTGTAGCTTTTTTTGAATGTAATACAGTTAAGATGTTGCCTACAGAAGCCGTCTGTAGTTCTGCTGCCCAGCAGGGAGGCTGACTCCTCGCTACACAGAGCTGCTGTGCCGTTCCGTGGGCCCAGTGAGGTGTGAGGTGGCTTTTCGTACATAGACTCTTGAAGGTGGGGAGGGTGATTCCAGGCAGAAGGAGCAGAGCAAGCACAGGTGTGAAGGCTGGGAGTTTGGGTGGGGTTGCTGCTGCCCTCATTTGTATGGCTATGGTGAATGATTAGATTTGCCAGTGACAGAGAGAGGTCATGGGAAGTAGAGAGGCCTGGACAGTTGAATGGCACCAGATTACTGGAGTCACCTTCACCCTCATCTGTTGGGGTTCAGTGGCAACAGTTGCTACTGAAGGCTTGAATGTCTCTGCCATTTCCCCATCATTGTTTCCATAGTGTTTCTTATCATGAGTATTTTCCAGGATATCTAAAAAGTGTGCACATTTCTTTAAAATTCTTCCAGCAGGCTTCGATTTACTTGGCCAGGAGTTTTAGGCCCTAGATTGATGGTATGCTAAAGGCTTACATTTTGGGGCTTCTCTCTTGGGATGAGCTTGCTTCTTTCTACTAAGGTAGAACCTAATAAAAACAATGGCTTGTTTTTCATTTGTGCTGTTTTTTTTTTTTTTTGTTTTGTTTTGTTTTTCTATACTAATATATAGCCAATAGCTATGCTTCCAAAAATACAGGTAAATTATTTTTTGATATTGGATTAAAGTACCTTTACAAGGTGTTTTGATGATTTAAGTTATTTTGTAATCATCTTTTTCTAATAAATCCTTCTGGCTGTTGATTCTACACTGAGAGTTTTGGTTAAAACAAGGTACATCATCAGCGAGTTCTGAAACCCTGCTTTTTACTTGCCCTAATGGATTTTTATTTTACAGTGGAAAAGTACAATAGATCAGCCCTGCAGGCCTATAAATCATGAGATGTGGTGTGCGGGGATGTGAATTCCTTTTAGACTTGCAAAATTTTTGTCATGATAAATTGACACTTGGCAGAATAGCAGGTAGCAGCAATAACTTGAGGGTATTTTCTTCTCTACGGATTTCATGTTAGCCATTTAAGGTTCTGATCCTTGTACATTAAGCCAGTGCTTCATAAAATTGTAGCTCATACCATGCCATCTGAAGAGGCAAAGCATTTGGAACCTTTTGTTAAATTATAAAAAGAAAAAGAAGAAAAATGAATATATAACGGCTGTTTTTGTGGCTTTTTGTTCTGATGGAAAAGAAATGAGACCATTGTAAGTTACTGTGCAGAATAATATTTTAGTGCCAACTCCTCACCAAGTGCTGTTGAGAGCATGGAGAAAGCCACTGAGTGTCTGCTTCTGAACTGCTGCCCAGGCCGCAGTGTGCAGTCTGCAAGCGGCTGCACAGGCCCTTCCAAGGGGGAGAAAGCCTTTCCTTTCCCAGAGGAATAAGCAGAGTCCCTAAAATGAACATGTTTAACTGAACTGCTACAGCACCAGCAAATGTTCTATTTTTAAATGGTGAAGGACACTGGGCACACGAGAGCAGAGTAAGCCCCAGGTTGCTTCCTCAGTGAGTCCCAGAGTATGTGATACTTTTTTTTTTTTTTTAAAGTTTAGTGAGCCCAAGGACCTTGACTTCTAACCTGATGTATTGGAATCAGATATGCAAATGGCACAGGAAGAGATGAGTGGTTTTGGGTACCTCGTGATGCAACATCCTGGGGAGAGTAGACAAGCATAGTTGTGGAGAGTTGCTTTGCCCCTAGTTTTATCCAGAAAACGGAGAGGCGCCTGGCTACAAAGCTGTAAGGGAGGAGAGTTCATGCTTAAGGTGAGGGCAGCACGGGACTGAGGAGAAACAGAAAGGGGATCTCCTAGATTGGTAGAATGGGAGCCAGGTGCTGTCCTACCAGGTTGTTGTAGTTATGGGAGAGAACAAACAGTGGCCATGCATGCATGTCAGCCCTATGTGGAGGATGCAGATCTGTTAGAAGTTACTCTACCCTTTAAGCACCACGTTGTTCTGCTTCCTGGCATTTGTTGAACGTGCTCAGTCTCTTTGTGCATGGACTGCCTGCCACACATTGCCCTGAGGAGTTAGAGCGTAGACTTCTGAGATCAACTGTCTGGGTTCAAGTCCTGTTGTACCATTGTCTGGTGTTACGGTCTCTCTGTGTCTTCCCTGCCTCATCTGTGCGGTAGTAATATTATCTGTCTTGAACTGTTCTGGAGCTGTAGTAAATACTAGCTACAGAAATGATGAGGACGATCTTCCTCCTGTCTTTAAGGTCTCCATTAACACTTCTAGAATCATTTATGGAGCCCCTGCTCCCCCAAGAATATTGTTGTCTTTTATTCTGGATTCCCTGAGGCAGCCCAGAGAAATAGTAGGACCAGAAGACAGTGGCTAACAATCCTGTGTGCTCAGAAGGTCTGAAAGTGTGTCACTCTGCTTCTATCCGTAAGCCTCAGCTTTCCAGATAACATAGAAGGGCCCTCTCACAGGTTTTGTCAGTAGGTCCAAGTCACAGTGTACTCTGAGGTTCTCAGAAAGTACCAGGTCACTTCAGTACAGCTGCCACAGTGGGTATTGGATACCACCTTTAAGAGTGTGAGGTTTTTTCCCCCCAGTCTCAAATTGGCACACACAAAATCATGGTGTCAGAAGAACCCACTGTCAGATAATTTGAAATGGTGAGTGTCTTGGAATCTTGGATCCTATTTTTATCTGGTTGTTTGGGGTTTGTTACCCCCCACTTCCCGGAGGCCAGCACCTATAGAACTTGGTTTTACTTCCTTTGTGTCCTCTAGCACAAAGCCGTGCTTATGACAGGTACTGGACAAAAGTTGGTTGAAAGTCTTGTGAATGGGGGAAAAAGGGAAGTTGAATTCTCACACAGGTGGCTGACATTTGCCAAATGCCTCTGTGTGCCAGACTGCAACTTTCTTCTTGTAGCACTGATCTCTCATAGAGTGCGAGAGGGATACTTCTGGGTGCCAGGTGGCCACTTAGGACAGCCCCTTGTTGAAGGAGATTTAATTAATGTATCAAGCAAGACCCCCACATTGTACAACTGGGATGTGGGGTGCCACCCACATCATAATCAGGACATTGTTACACAAATTGAATATCCTGTTTAGGTTTCAGAGAATGTCACGTTTTTTAATTATGAATTTTTAGCTGGTAAAATCTGTGCAAATATTTTTAAATCCCCAAAACTAATCTGAACACTTTTAGACCCATTTTAAATAAAAGATGCTCAAAGCTCAAAGCTGGGTATGGTGGCACATGCCTGTAATCCCAGCACTTGGGAGGCTGAGGCAGGAGGATCGGTGGGAGTGCCAGACCAGCCTAGGGTACAAAAGTGAGCTCAAGGCCAGCCTGAACTTTATAGTGAGACCCTTTCTCAAAAAGATAAATGAATAAATAAAGAAATAAATAAAGCTCAGTTTCTGTTGAAAGGGCCAGAGACCAGGAGTGGACAACTTCAGCAGACCATGAGGGATGGAAGTCCCTTACTGTCCGCCTTTGGGCAGAGACTTAGTGGGATTGGCAGGGACTGCTGTGGGGACCAATCTTCAGTAGTACACGGTGGAGGAAAACTTATGGAAATCCTGCCTCAGGGTGAGTGACATACTAGTTCTATTTGTGTTACTTGCTTTATGCAGTATTTTTCTTGCTTTACAAAATGAGACAGTTTATAGTAAAAGTGCAGGCCCAACAAAATGAAAACATAACATAGAACCAAGAAAAAAGGGTAAGTCATAGATTTGAAGAGCTTGGGAGATGTGGCAGCTCCGAGTGTCCTGGTACCCACGCATTATCTCAGGATGGTGTCTGCTCAGGCTGTAACCTCTGGGAAGCCAGGGCCCCACCTCTTGCTGTGGGTTAATGGAGATGGATCTGGGAGGAGCATTGGTCCGGATTACTGTGGGAGGGGCAGCTCCTTGGGCTGTCAGCCTGTGAGGCTAGTTTCATGGCTGATTCTAAAATAGACTAGAGCTTTCTGAGGTTAGTCCTCCTGGAGGGCAGAATAATGAATGAGTACAGTGGAAATTTTCTGTTATCTCTTTGGAAGAGAGAATTGTCAGGTGAGGGACTTTCCCAAGGTGATAAATGATTGCTTTAGTGAACAGATCTGGAGGAACTGTTCCTATCTTCTGACTTGTGTGAGCTTCCCCTACCCTACGTTATCTCCAAGTCAAGTTTTATGAGTATATGTAATCATGCTTGATAGAGCATGTGCCTGTCATGCACAGAGCCTTGAGGTTCAGTTCCTAGCACCAAAGGACAACAGAGCAACGCGGTGGTGAGCCTTTCCACACTGAGACATGCCCATTACTGCAGTCTCAAGCACTTTCCTGCCTGGGCTGGGCCACAGGTTGGCTGAAATATTCTAAGTCTTTTTTCTAGGAGGGAGATGGGAAGAAGGGCCTACGCATGCTTTTCTTTCTCCTTTTTCTCTGACGGGGGCACTTAGTTTTTTTGTGGTGCTTTGTCTTCCATCTCCTCGGCAGAAGTAGGAGTTCATGGAAATGAATGTTGCAAGATTGAGCTGTTTTGGTGGGCAAAAGCAGAAATAGTTGATTTTAGAGTAGGGAAGCTTACTGCTTTAAAAAATGCCAACAGGGAGTATATATCTTGTTCTTTTAGGTAAAGATTCAATTTTCATCGTGATGTAGCTAATCAGGAAAAGGAAAAAATACTAAGCAGCAAGATTTGGCTGAGTGGAAGCGAGCACTGCAGGGCTTACAAGGAGCACGCTTCTCGCATCCCCCAGCTGTGTTTCTCTGAGTGTGGCCATGTCCTCCTCCTGGCCCGTGAATGGCTGAACTGAGAACAAGGCTCTTGCAAGCTGCACCTCCTCAATACCGTTTTTGTTTTGCTGGTTTCATTTGCATTTCGTATCTGGAGTGCCTGGTCATGGAAAGAGCCCATGCTTTGTTTTGGATAATGAGGGCTGAGGTTTTCTATGAAGGATTTCTCCCTTTTGTCAGTGTCAAGTGTCATTTGAGCATTAAGGAGCGGTTGCATACCTGGCCGGTCCTGTGAGCTTCATTTGCAAATTAGATTTTTGCATAGCCCCTAATTGGTGGATTATAGAATAATCAAGAGAAGGAAAACTATATTCACAGAAGGAAGTTTGATTGCTGTTTGGCACATTTCTTGCCCTAGGGCAGAAAGATGCTTTTCAAAACTGGTTCATATGGTTGGTTCTTTCCTTCTCCTATCACTTTACAGCCAGCGTCCACCAGGGACCAAGAGGAAGCAAAGACCCAGTGTGGAGATTTATTTTTCCCTTCTTTTATTGTATCATGTTAGGCACTTCTTGGAAAGTGAGTGAATTATTCATGATTAAATGAACAAAATTTAAATTAATATAGGAACAATTGGCTAACAACCAACTGATTGAGCTCTCAGTATTGGTCTGGCTAGTAGGACTCTTTGGAACCAGTAGAGCCCAGTGTGTTATTATGTTCCTGGTTGGCTGTTTCTTCTGTATCAACTTAACTGCACACCTATTTTTCTAACTTTCTTCCCCCTAATGTGTGATCATTTTGGTATAAGGTTGGGTGTGTAGTGTGTTGTTTCCTTTCTTCTTCTTATGTTCCTCCTCCTTTGTCACCACCAGCATCTTAGCACATTCTCATTCATGGGAGAGGCAATAATGGAGTGAAGGGGACCTGTTGTTAACTTCTGGGAGAGCTCTGGTCCTCAGGAAGTGGCAAAAAAAAAAAAAAAAAAAAAAGAAGGAAAATGTAACGATTTTAACTACTGTGACAGTGCACGTCGTTGGAACTTGCACTTTGTAATTCATCCACCAAACCCTTGATTAGAGAGTATACAGAACGGGTCCCTTGAAATGTCTGGCACAATTTTAGGACAGTGAATATGATCTATTTTTCTTTTAGTGAATTCTCCCTTATGGCCCTCACTTAGAATTGGTTTTGACATCAAACTTCCTTCTCTTTAAAAACATGTAAAAGTACCAAATATCCCTCCTCTCTGTTGCTGTTTCCTGCCTGTTCAGTCTTTGTTAGCGTGCTCAAAACCAGGTTGGGATTTGATTTCTGAGATTACAGTAGGTGAGAAAGGTTGAAGATGCTGTCTCTGGGGGAGATAGGCTAGGCTGGCCTATCGGGGCAGTGGCCTGGTGCCGCACACAGGGAACGCTCAGGGGTGGGCTGGGCCTGTCCTTTCCATATTTCTCTTTGCAGCAGTGTTTTTGGCAATGATCTGTGATGGTGCTATTTACTCTCACACTGATGACAATATATTACCTATATTATGTGTGTATGTAAATGTTTTATATTACTAGTACTCAAATATATAGATGACCCTCACTTTGCACTATTAATTAATATTTCCTCCCGAAGCACAGTTCACATTTCAGCTATGCTAGTGGTGACTGAAATGAGTAACTAAATGAAATGCAGGAACTCTCTCCTTGTGTCAGAAATCCCTGCAGAAACAACACGTGAAGGTCAGGTTTGTGACCAACCACAGCCCTTCTTTCAGAGTCAGCTTTTGCAGAGACTTCTTGTGCATCCTGGAACTGCACTGAAAAAAGAATAAAGATGTCCTAGAGGGAGTGACACTGGCCAAATACACTTCACATTAAAGGAATACTGAGCTATTTTCCAGCATATGAAGTACCCAAGGATAAAATATTGTATGTCTACTTAAAATTAGGAGTCATTCTACAAGGTGGAAACAACCCAAATGCCCAACAGCATGTGGATAAATAAATAAATGGATAAAGAACAAATTTCATTCCCACTAGGATAGAGAAGGTGTAGGTTGACTAGATTAAAAATAGATTTGGTGTAGCCCTAGAGTGGCACATTAGTCTTTTCTTTTCTTTTTTTTCTTTTTTTTTTTTTTTTTTTTTTTTTTTTTTTTTTTTTTTTTTTTTTTTTTTTTTTTTTTTTTTTTTTTTTTTGTCTTTTTGAGACAGGGTCTCGCTATGCAGTTGAGGCTGGCCTTGAGCTCACTTTTGTAGCCCAGGCTGGTCTCGAACTTGCACCGATCCTCCTGCCTCAGCCTCCCTAGTGCTGGGATTACAGGCGTGTGCCACCACGCCCTGCAAGCACATTAGTCTTAAAAAGCACTGATATATACTTTAGTTTAAGTGAACTTCAGAAGTATGATGCTGAGGGAAAGAAGCCACACACACAAGGACACATTCACCATTTCATTTATATAAAATATCTAGATAAATCCATAGAAGCAACAGAAGATTTAGTGGTTGCCTGGGACTCAGTGAGGCTCAGGCAATGCAGAATAATTAATTAATGGGTATAAGCAGTGCATCATTATTTTTGGAACTAGACAGCAATGGTGGTTGTATAATACTTTCAGTGTACTAAATCTTCCCCTTTTTCATTTATAATTATTAATGTTATGTTACATAATTTCAGCCCCTCCTCAAATTATGACATTTCACTGAGACATAGGTAGTTCCTTTATATTGTAAGTTATGTGACAAGAAGAGAAGACACTTATAAACTATTTATGATTTTCCTTTTACAAAGAAATATAAGATTATAATTCTCAGTGTTCCTAAAATTTTTAATGTCAGCGTGTTGTAATGTTCTGAATCGGTGCTGAAAGAAACGAGGAGAAGACCTGATGAATTTAGCCCAGGGTTCTCACTGAGACCTATCTCTCTCGAAGTGAGTCCAGAACCCCCAAGCATCTCAGTTTTATTTTGGGCTAGTGAACAATCACGTGAGGACTGCATTCTCCATTGACTTCCACCTTTTCCCTATCACTAGGTTCACACAAATCCTAATTAAAAACATTCCAAACAGGGGAGGAGACAACCATGAACATGCCAAGCAAGAGAGGCAACAACAACAAGGAGCCATCAGGATAAGCTGTTATGTGCCTCCTTGAATCCCAGCTTTCTGTAATTCCCAAGTAACAGACTACAACTGTCCCTGGGCTTTGTTTATTGCTCTCTGGTTCTTGAGATGCTAATTTCTTATCTCTACAGCAGCATTATATTTTCCTTAATTTTTTTTTTTCTTATGTATTTGTAACTGACAAGAGTTTTAACAAAAATATTTAAAAGTCAGGCTAGGGATATAGCTCAGTGGTGCAGCGCCTGCCTGATAAGCACAAGGTCATGAGTTTAATTTCTGGAAATGAAAAAAAAAGAAAAATGTATTTTTGTTGTTGTTGTTGTTTTTTTGTTTTCCGGAACTGGGGATTGAACTCAGGCTCTTATGCTTGCCAGGCAAGTGCTTATTCTACTGAGCTGTTTCCCCAGCTGAAAAATGTATTTTAAAGTTGTAGAATAGTTGCAGTTATTTTTCCCCATTGATGACTAAATTACTTTACATGCTTCCCATTGCATGTCCATCTTCATAATCTTGTAGTACTGGACAGATTGGCAGATTTGTATAAGTAATTTATATGTAACTGTTGATAATAGTATTTATTGATTATATAAATGATAAATAGCAGTATAATATATGGTAATATATAGTCATTACTAATAGGTAATTGTTACTGATACATGAATGTTGATAATGGGTAAATCTTGATAAATACATTTACCACTGAGGATTCTGAGATGTATTTTTTATGGTAAAATGTGTGTGATGGGCTTTCCCTACAAAAGTGGAGATGTTGTGTTAGCAGTTAACTTGGTGGAATTTAAGCTCCTGCTAATATAGAGAAGGTAAATAGCAGCAGTTGTTAGGGACTAATGGAGAATCCCGGGCTTACAAGCTATGGTACACATGAGGGCCGCTCCAATGGGCTAGCAACTGTGTAGACTGGCAGGTGACTGTGTGGCCAGGGACGGGAGGTCATGGCATCCTGGCCACGATCTAACTTCAGGAAATCTGTGCACAAGAGGAGCACTGGGCTCATGGGAGAAGATGCCTGCAGCCCAGGAATGCTACACTGAGCCGGGATGAGACTGTTTTGCAGCCCACATGATCCCCTTTCAAGGACTTGGTGACCCCCCTCTTGCTCCATGTTGATACAGACTGTGCTTGGATTATAGTTGGGTTACTGTGTGACCTGCCAGGTGGAGACTGAAGGTAAGGAAGTTTGTCTTAAGCATTCCAGAAGCCACTTGCCTGGAAGCACACACAGGGTAGCAGCTTAATAAATCACTTGCTAATGAGTGTAACATAATAGAAAGTCAAGATTCTAATCTACATGTTTTAAATTGCTAGGGCTCTTTATTTTGCTTGGAGCCATTATTAATGTTTTCTGCCCAAGGATTTTTTTTTTTTTTTTAACTTATGTTTTTATTTTTCAGTCGTCTTGTTTAGGCAAAGAAAATGTTGAGAAAAAAAATAGGAAGTATGCTTCATGGATGGATTCTTCAAGTCTGTATTATTGTGAAAGCCTCTCAATGCATAATGCTTCAAACTCTCTGCCTACATTATAGTTTGATTATGCTAAACTTTTATAATTCAAGGCTTTCTTCATCCGTGTTGCTTGAGTGTTTTCTTGGTACTTTGGGAAAAAAAAATATGACAGGTAACCCATAAGAAAATCTGCGGCAGGGGCTCGGCGGGATGGCTCAGTGGTTTAAAGCCCCCTGCTTGGGGAAGCTTGGGCAGCTTCAGGGACTGCGGTTTGCCCAGCCCTGCCCTCGGGGCAGGATGAGCCGGCCATAAAAATGAGTGAATAAACCAAATGCTGGGATTACAGGCGTGCGCCTCCATGCCCAGCCTATAACAAAAATAAAAAATAAATATAAGAAAATCTGCGGCAGCCGTCACACTCTGTGATAAAGACAGAATTGTCCTCTAGAACATGCTTCCCTCTTTCCAGTGGCTAGCCCTCCAGGGTGCTTGGATTTCAGGAACTCTCCTGAGAAAAGAAACCTTAGATTACTCTGCAGGTAAATGTCTGCACCCCCTAGCAGCTGGCTAGGACTGTTTTTCTCTGTAGAAAGAAATCATTCTTTGACTATGTGGGCCCAGTGAGGGGCGAGACCTTTCTTTCACCTGAGTCCTGCTGCAGGTGTCAGGTAGCCTCATCCAGGCACAGCTCCCAGGGAGGGACGACCCTGTAGAAGGGGTGGCCTGACAAGGCTAGTTCAACTTTCAGGCTGGGAGCTGGCAACTAGACTGTGGGTGGAGTTTATTCCTGGACTGAGGAAGTTCCTTTGTACCCACTCCTTTAAGTCTTGCCTCTTAACTCCAACTCACGGCTTTTACCCCTAGTAGAAGCCTAATTTTCTGTGAGCATTTAGGATAATTTTGGAACTACTAGTCTGGGAAGGTAACCCCCTAAAATCAAGAAACTTTTGCTCAAAGGAGCTTTCCTTTTCTCATTTTTTAGCATCTTCTAAGTGCTAGGCAGTGAGTTCAGCGAGGTGCAGATGCTGTTCTGGAGAGGGTGAGGGCTTTGGCAGTGGTGAATAGTTCAGGCCAGGACTGCCTGGGGAGGCAGCTGCTTTGTGACTCTAGGCAAAACCCTACCTTGTAGGAGTTCTTTGTCTTCATATGTGAAATAGGATAATGAAGGACCTGTCAGAGGAGTGTCATGAAAATTAAATAACATGATGTATTCAAAATGCTAAGGGCAGTGCCTGGCAGAGAGTAAGGTTTTTGAAAACCATTGTTATTGTTGTTGTTATTATTATTTTATTAAAATACAGTACAATAAAATTCCCAGCCTCTTTTAATCTTGCAGCCCGTCATGCACAACAGATGGTACCTGCTTCCCATTGAGGAACTTAACCATTTGCTTGAAGTCATGGCGCTGGAAAGGATTTGAAGCAGAGTCCACACTTGACTCCTGAATAATCTTTCTCCCTTTTCACTGCATGACTGACAGGGCAGGAGAAAGGTTTACAGATGTGTTCATTGACTAGGGTTGCCCAGCAGCACTGCAGACTGTATGGCTTAAATGGTAGACACTTGGTTTCTTAACATCCTGGAGGTTAGAAGCTCAAAATTCAAGGGTCCACAGGGATAGTTTCCTGTGAGGCCTCTCTTTTTGGTGTCTTGCAGTCATCCTCTCCCTGTGGCTTCCTTCTGTGCTTCCCAGTGCCATTGTCTTATAAGAGCACAGCCCTCCTGGACTGAGGCCCACCTTAATCATGTAATGTATTACCTCTTTATAGACTGATCTCCAAATGTAATCACATTCTGAGGTACTGTTGGTTAGTCCTTTGATGAGAAAAGAACTTAGCCAATAGCAGAAAGAGATTAGTCATCAAGAGAGAGGACTTGGATTCCTAGGTAGTAAGGATTGGGAATTAACACAAACTCTGGAAGCATAGCAGGTAAAGGCAGACACTTGATGATATTTGAAAATGGTTTCCAAAGATGTCAATCCTGGGCAAGGAGAGAAGTTTGTATGGTAAGAGCAGTATCAGAATAATCAAGTCTAGGATTAGCTAGACTGCTGGGACTAGGGTAGAGTTTGGGTGAGTTAGAGGTTTCCACTTAGCCGATTGCCATGAACAGTCTGTATTTCATTTGGATAGGCATTTCGGTTGTTCATTGTGCAAATAAATATGGTGGCTGGAGATGTACCTCAGTGGTAAAAAGTGCCTGTTTAGTTTGCATGAGTCTGTGGGTATCCCCAAGACCAGAGGACAGAAAGCAAAGTGAAGTCCCTGATGGGCCCCAGAACAATACTTACTAAGGGAAAAAATTTGGGTTTCATGTCAGTCTCTAGAAATAGTTTTTAGATTGTTTCAATTTGTGTAGAATACTTTGTTATGTGTACCTTAATCTTTTGTTAGTTTTGTTTTCTTCAGGCAGGGACTTGTTACATACTCACTGCATGTTGGCCTTGAACTCACTTGTAGCCCAGGCTGACCTTGAACTTGTAAGCCTACTGCCTCAGCCTCCTAAGTTCTGAAATTACAAGTGTGTGCCACCATGCCTGGCTAAGTGTGACTGAATTTGATACTGTTATTTGAGTGAACACATAGTGGTACAGTAGAGATTGGATTTAGATTTAAGATTATATGGATTTAGATCCTAGTTTTGTTATTTGTTAGCTTTATCATGTGATATACGTAGAGCTTCAGTTTTCTCTGTAGTGAAAAGTGGGTGATTATACAAGTCTCACTGGGTTACTGCAGGCCGTGATGTATGGGAGGGTCCTGGCCCTGTCTTTTCTGGACTGCTATTTACAATGATGCCATCAACAGTGCACAGAAGAGAATAATGTCGGCCAGTGATGGCGAATGTTTTAGAGCTCTCAGTGATAGAAACAGCGTTTGCAGCATGCATGCCATAGGTTCGCCACCACCAATGTAGGCAAATTTCGGGCACTTAAGGAGGCTTTTTCACTTTAAATGGAGGAAAATAAATAGCAGGGAATCGTAGATCAGCATATTCATCATAGATAAGCGCTTGGGCTTCTTGGCAAGGCTGCTGCTCTCAGCTAGGGTGCTCATAAGCCAACCAGGGAGGCCTGTGAGTGAGCAGGGATGAGTGTGGCCGTGCTTGGGGCATCTCGAGGGTGCTGCAGAGGGTGCTTTAGCCTCAGGATCTGAGCAGGAACTGTTACACAGGGGACCCAGAGCTTGCATGAAAGTTTGATTGCATCACCCAGAGAAGAGTGAAGTTACTGCAGATGAGAGCAGCAGCATGGGAGAAATGTTGGGGGCTGGGGGAGGGTGCGTGTCCCGGGACTTGGGCAATGTAGGAATTGACGTCACACACGCGGGGCGGGGGGGCAAGCGGAGCAGAAAGGCAGGGGGACAGGTGGCATCACAGCAGGAGCCAGCAGGGCACTGGAAGCTGGGTAGCCATGACACTGTAGTTACAGTTTAGGATGATTAGACTGATGGTGACGCAGGGCTGACAGGCAGAAGTGAGGGAAGGAGCTGGAGATTTTTGTGATGACCTCACCAAGACCACGGTCTTGAACCTGAGCTATAGGAGTCTTGAAGGGGAAAGACTGCAGGTGTCAGGGTGACCCCGGGGGGTGCAGTGGGGGTGTCTGTGAGGGTCACAGTACCATCTCTTGGAGGCTGATGGGCTGCCTGAGGAGGGTGAGCAGAGACTGTATTCTTAGATAGGGTGAGTTGGGGGTGTCTGGGGGACAGCGCATGCCATCCTTTCCCTCAGGTGGCTGCTTCTGGATGTGAGTGGAAGGACTGCTAGCTCTCCTTGGGGGCTCGGCCCTGGAGAGCAGCAGTGGGATTTGGTGCTGGGGCAGGGCAATGAGATTGTTCCCTTTGACTCTTTTGTCTCCAGGACACTGGAGGGGGTTCTTGAGCCCCTCAGAGCCCAAGTGTAGTCATGTGACTACCTTTGACTAATTTGTGAATCAATGAGATTTCCATATTGCAGCATGAATCAATACTTCATTCCTTATTACTGTTTGAATAATATTCCACTGAGTGGACCACTATATATTGTAAAATCATATGGTTTCTGAAGGCCACAGCCTATGAAGATTTGCTTAAGCCTTTGCCAGGTGATGGACATTTGTCCACCCTTCCTATTCAGAATGGTACTGCTGCGAACATTCATAGATTGGTTTTTGTGTGAGAATGTTGTCATGGCTCTTAGGTTTGTACCTAGGAGTGGAATGGCTGGGTTTCCTGCTTAGCTGAGGAGCTGTCAGACTGTTCCCCAAAGCACCTGCAGCATTTGATATTTGCACCTGCAGCACCCGAAGCAACACTTGGAGTGAGCCAGCAAGAAATTCATCAGAGTGTCAGAAAAATGTGTTTGTATGTGTTTCTAACCCTTGAGCAGCTCTGTGATTTTTGTTGTATGCTGCAATATTGCATCTGGTGAGTATGTGCCATTTCATGCCATAGTAGGGGAAAGGTAGTTTTGTTTTGTTTTGTTTTTTTTCCTGGAATCATTTGAGTAATTCTTAAAAATTAATTCATTTTAAATTAATACAAATTAGTACTGTATGTGTTCTAAAGTGGTCCTTGGGCTGGGGAGATAGCAGCTAACTTACCTGGCAAGCGCAGGGTCCTGAGTTCAATCCCCGGTAAGGCCAAAAAGAAAAAAAAGTCCCTTAACATAGATGAACAGAAGTTGTGCTGGGACATGGAGAAAGGACATTCTGTGGCACCCAGGAGAGGTTTCTGTGGCTGCTAACAAGCGGTGACAGAGCTGGTGTCTGAAGAACACAAATTCAGTACCTCACTGTTTTAATAGCAGTCCAGCATGGGGCTCTTGGCCTACCAAAATTAAGATGTCAGCAGGCCATGTTCCGTCTGGAGGTCCAGGAAATTTTCCCCTGGCCTTTTGCAGGGCTTGGCAGCACTTGCTTTCCCTTAGCCCCTTTCTCTGGTCTCAAAGCAGGTCCCATCCCGTGAACCCCTCCTCCGTTCTTTTCTACCTTTAGAGCCTTTGTGATTACCTACCGCCTATCTGGATAATCCAGGATGATCTCTCTATTTTAATTTAACAGCTTTAACTCCATCTGCAACCTTAATTCCCCTTTTCTATGTATTTAACGTAGTCACAGTATCTGGAGATCAGGACCTTGTCATCCCTGGGGACCATTCTTCTGCCTCCCACAGACTTAGTTGTTGGGTTTTTTGTTGCTGTTGGTACTGGGGATTGAACTTAGGACCGTGTACTTGCCAGCCAGACGCCTATGCCGCTGAGCCAGCTCCCTGGCCCATAGATTTCACTTTAACAGATACAACAAACTTGTCTTAGTTACCTTTCTCTCGTTGCTGAAACAAGTACCCAACACCCAAAATGAAGGAAGGAAAGGTTTATTTAGCTCACAGTTACTGGAGGTTTCAGTCCATACTCGGCTGGCTCCAAGGCTGAGTATAACAGGGCAGAGAGCATCCAGTTTACAGTGGGGGGATAGCAACAAAAGGACAACAGAGGCAACCCACAACCCAGGGCAGCCCAGAGTCTGTTTCTCTGTCTCCCTTATAATGCATTCAGACGATTGCCCCAGGCCAGGGAAGGTGCACACACTCATAATCCCAGCAGTACTAAGATCCATATCCCGGCAATACTAAGACACATAATCCCTGTGGATCATGAGTGGGTCTCAAACTGCATGAGGCCTTGGGGGGACAACTAGATACAAACCATAATAAAACTTGTCTCATAAGCCTTGGTCTTCTCATCTCTCATTCCCAGTGTGCAGTCGGCATTTAAAATCAGGGTGTCGAACTGCCTTTGGGAGCATGAGTGAGCCCCCGCTAGAACTCATATCTGTTATTAAAAGATGTTTTACAGCTGTCATAGGGTAGATACTTATATTCAGGTTTCTTATGGTGACTGGTTCGGTTCAGAACAAAGAATTACCTTTAGTTTTTCTCATTAATTAATATAGGACATTAAAATACTAAGTGGAACACCAAGGAGTCCTCCCGAGATGAATCTAAATGCTTATATTTGTTAGAATGACTTGGTTACTTTCTTGTTGCTGGGACAAAATACAGGATTTGGCACCCACACATGGAGGAGAGGTTTACCTTAGCTCACATTTTCAGTCCATGGCTGTCCTGGTGTAAGGGTCTGGGAGATGAAAGAGGCCCATGTCCCAGGGCCAGGAATCTGAGAGATGAAGGACTGTGCACCCTTCCAGGTCATTGCCCCAGGCACCCAAGGAAAACAAGCCCATCTTCCTAACAGTACCTCCAGTGCTGAGCTCTTGGGTGGTTGAATCCACTCAGGAGCACAGTGTGCCCTCGAGCCGGTCTCCTCCCAGAAGCCCAACCTCTGAACCCGGGAGCCTTTTTGGGGACATTTGAGGGCTGATTCATAGTGGAGAAGTTAATGAGAAATCCTAACTTCTAACTTGCAGAGCTTTGATAGGGCAGGCAGCTGTGGGCACGGTCTGAATTGGGCAAGGGGAATTCGAATTTCAGGACCTCTGAAGGAATGACTTGAACTTTCCTCTTTGTGTTTAGTGACTGCTTCCATGGTGAGGGTGCCTATCCTGGGTGTGCTGTCAAAGGAGGCACAGCAGGGGCCTCGAGGTGTGGGGACACTGAGTTCATAAACAGAACACTTCCTGAGTTGTTACTAATACAAAGTGAGTTTTGTTTTAACTTTATCTTTGATGCAAACCTGACGTTGTATTATAGATCTTGTAATGGGATTCATTTCCCCTCAGTGATAGGTAAGACAAGTCAGTGTAACATTTCTCATGGGTAGGCCTAGAAAATTCTTCATTTGTTTGCTATCCATGTAGGTTGGAGTTGCTGGAGAACAAATGTAGTTTAGGCCTAATACTTTTTAAGATAGCATGATCATACCCAGAACTGACAGTATTTTACCCAGAGCCCTCTGTCTCTTCTCAGTGGTTCTCATGCCTGAGGAAGGACCAGATATGCTGCACAGAGTCCCTCCTTACATTGGCTGAACACAGTGACCAGCTGGTCATTTGGTTCCGAGGCCTATGCCAGGCCACACCCCCCAGATTGCTTTGCTCGCTTGCAGTCCTCTTGACCTGCCAGCGTTTTCTGTGAGTCACCAAACCAACCATAAAATCATTTAATTTTATGGAAACGGAGTATCAGACTTAATGAAATAATGTCTATTTTAAAGCTGGAGGGTACAGGGAGCCATGGTTTTTTCTCCTACTTTCCCAGTATGTGGTCTTGGGTTAGCTGCAGTTGTCTTTAGGGCTGATTTCTGAGCATTGCCCAGAGCTGCTGTGGGAGAAGCCCTGGGCCTAGGCTTCAGGAAGCTGCTTCATAATTCAGCTTTCCAGATGAGACTGACGTGCTAGAGGCTCCCGGAGTACTGTCTACTGTGAGCTCTCTTTCTCTGTAGCACAGTGCTAGATCCTGGGGACCAAAGGGGTGGCCAGTAACTGTGTCCCCTCTGCTATATAACTGAAGAGTGTACAGAGGGGACCAACATATTAACCCTTATTAGTGCTAAAGATTGGCATGGGAGAATGTGGCGTATGTGTAACTGGGCAAACTTTGCTCGTGAGTGCCATGGGCCTGAGCGGCCTCCTCAAGCTGCTGTCCACTTAGAGGGTGAAGTGCAGCAAGACGAGGGGCTGGGTGGGCTTGGCTCTGCTGAACTTGGCATGGCTCAGCCAGCTCCCAATCACAGGCAAGTGGGGGAGAGAAGGCAAGAGAGGCCGGAGGAGACTCCTGGCTGGGAGCTCCCTCCACCTAGAGGGAGGAGGCTAGGGCAGGAAAGAAGGATTGCCTGGCTGCCCCGCCCCACCCTGCCCAAAGCAAGGGCCTGGTAGCAGCTGAAGAATGAGCTGAGAATGCTTAACCTCAGAATTTCCTTTTCTCGGTGTTTTGATTTTTCCACATCAATCTCAGGTTGTGGTTTCACAGACTAATTCCAATGAGCCTGTATATTACTGAGAATGTAGGACTCCATCCAAGCCCCGTTATCCTGGAGCAGGAAAAACAGCCCATCCTTATTGCCATCTAGAATTTATGTGCAAGATAATATACAATTAATTAATTTTTTATCAGGTTTAAATTTGATTTGAATACATTTTTGAGTTTGGAAGCTAGCCACGTTTAAGGTAGCATTTATCTTTATTTACATGGAAGCCAACAACATTTTTTTACCTTTTACTGGAGCACCATATTGGTGTGGGAAAGGGAAAAATCACTATATAAGCAACTGAGACTAAATACATAATATGGAAAAACACATAAACACTTCATTGGTAGCTTTGAAGGTGTGAAGAACAATGCCAGTAGCGTGGCTCCGGGTCCCTGCACACTGCCCCTGAGGCACACACAGCACTTCCCTTCCTCCACAGTGGTGCTGCTGCATGTGAAAGCCTTCTTGCTTTCATGGGTGGCTGATGGCTGCCTCTGCTTTTCTCAGCTCTTTTTCTCATTTTTTACAGTCTTTCTTCAAAGGTAGAGTATGAATGACAGCTGAAGAAGGAGTGTTTTTAACACTTGAGGCACAGTGCTGCAGCCCTGTCCCCTCCAGTGCATTTTGGGGATTAAATGCAGGGCCTTCTACATGCTAGGTGAGTGGCTGCCCCTGACTCCATCCTCAGCTCCCTATTTAAAACTTTTTTCTTTTGGTATAGTGTCTTCCAGAGTCATTCAGGCTGCAATCCTCCTGATTCAGTTGCCTGGATGACAGGGATGAGAGGTGTGTCCCACTATTCTATGCTCCCCAAGATTACTTAATAGGCTCACTTTATTAACCTTTTCATTCATAAGATAGTCACTGAAGCATACTCAGAATTGCCCAAAGTTTGAGTGAATCTTAAACTTAGTGATTCATAATGCACATCTCCTCTGTTAGTGAACACACAGACTCGCTGATAAACATATTGTCATGCATATGTATGAGTATTTACATATTCTCTTCAATGCAGTTAATTTGGCATGCATATTAACCATTACTTGGTTCCTATGGCACCAGTGACATAAGACTATTTGTGATAAAAAAAATTTATGAATAAAGTTGAAAACTGAATTGGTGAAGTAAACTTGTGGCTTTTCCTCATTAAACAAGCAGTCACCTTATTTCCAGTATATTTAGAAATTCTGTTTCATGCATGGGTGTATTTAAGTAAGATTTTACCAAAACAAACTGAATAAAATAAAGACTAGTCCTAAGCATTGCCTTACTGTCTTAGTTACTCTTATTGCTGGGACAAATACCCAACACTCAAAATGAGGGAAGGAATGGTTTATTTAGCTCACAGTTCCTGGAGGTTTCAGTCCATAGTCAGTTGGCTCCAAGGCAGAGAAGCACAGAGCAGAAAACAGTCTTTCGTGGTGGTGGGCAAGAGCAAGACCACAGGGAGAGAGCAGCAGCAGCTCAAGCAGTTTACTTCTCTTCTTTACATTGAAATGCAATTCACCTGCACCAGGGAAGGTGCAGCACCCACACTCACAATACCCAATCACAAATTCCAGAAGCTTCCCCAAGACTGAATGAGGCTGTGCGGGGACAACTATACATAAACCATAACACTTGCCTTCCCCAGGCCTTCTCAGCCACCATGCCAGGGACTGTGGTAGATTACTCGTGCACCTGAAACACCCAGTGGAGCCAAGTCAGCATGGTGCTGGGTATGGAAGGCTCCCCTGAGGATTGTTGCCAACAGCAGAAAAGCAGAACTGGAGGGGAAGATGGTGCTGTTGATTCTGGAAAATCTTGTCATGCCGGTTTTCCTGGTATGAACTTGGCTGTTCTCATCACAGGAGGAACTCAGGTCATTGCTGTCACTAAGAATGGCTGCAGTTGTCTTTGGGAGAGCTCTGGTCCTTACCCTGAGCATTGCTTCCTGGCTCCCATGCAGATCCCTCAGCTTGCCAACACCATTGCACTGGTACAGCCTTTCCAGCTTCCACCACTGGCATTTGGGCCTTCCCGGTGCAGACCTGTGAAACAGACTTGCATGAGACATTGTTGTGGACTCTAGAGTTCCAGCTAGACTTGGACAAGACGTTGTCATGGGCCCTAGGTCTTCAGCTGAACTCATGCAGGACGTTGCCATGGGATTGAGGCCCTCAGCTAGATTCTTTGAGTCTGTAGTGTGTGAACATATCTCTTGCATTCTTCGGCGTTTGACTTTGAGTGAATAATATAAAATAATCCTATAAATTACATCATATATTAAATCTGTTCTCTTGCAAAACCTGACTACAACAGAGAGTTTTGCATTAAATCTTTGACAGTGTCCTGAAATTCTTAAGTCATCAGCTGTTGGAAGGGAGGCCTGTCTGATTTCTTCATTTCTCAGAGAAGGAAGTTGCTATTTCTATCTAAAATAACCCATCTGGGGAAGTACTTGCTCTGCCTCTCCAGTGAAGGCCCCCAGTTCCCGGTAGCCTGGACAGTATATATCATACTTGGTGCTAATTCCAGATCACCCTCAGCACCCAACACAATCAGGGCTTCTCTTTGGGACAGTGACCTCAATTATATACCTTCTGCCATCATCCTGGGGCCACACCTTAGCATCCTGTCTTGCTTTTATCCTTGCACCCCCAGATGATGCACCAGCGTATAATATCACACTAAGATGTGCTTTTTCATATACCAGCCTCATTTCTTACTAAAATGAATTCAGCAGGGTTTCCTCCTTTTAAATGTAAGCCCCAGTCTCAGCTGAAAATGCTTTAGCTCTAAGCTCTTAAATTCTGTCATCTTCCCTTGTTTTTTCCCCTGTGTGTCTCACCTATTTGTTGAACTCTTCTGGTTATGGATTTGGCACACTGGTTCTCAACTGAGGCTACATGTTAGAACTACCTAGCAGAGGTTAGAAATTTGACCAGTGTCTTGGGGCTCACACCAGAAGACCTCAGTGTCATTGTGCTGTGGCACGTAGGCCCTAGCATGGGTGAGTTTGTTAAAAGCTGGATGGTTCTGGTGAGCACCCAGAGTTGAAAACCAAGACTTGCCCTTCCCTGGTTCCCCAGTCTCCCTTAATCTAACTTCTAGTTGAGCATCACCAATGGTATCATCAGGGTTGGGGAGATAGCTCGGTGATGCCTGCCTAGTAAGTGCAAGGTCCTGAGTTTGATCTCCAGTACCACACACACACACACACACACACACACACACACACACACACACACAAAGTTTGTAAAAATCAGTGGTATCATCAAGCAGGCCAAGTGGTAATATCCTGACTCAACTTTGAATATCTTTCCTCCAACCAGTGAAACGCTGAGGGTGAAATCCTCTTGCCGAGAATTTCCTCTCTCTCCATTTCTTTTTTTTTTTTTTTTTTTTTTCTTTTTGAGACAGGGTCTCGCTGTGCAGTTCAGGCTGGCCTTGAGCTCACTTTTGTGGCCCAGGCTGGTCTCGAACCTGCACCAATCCTCCTGCCTCAGCCTCCCGAGTGCTGGGATTACAGGCATGCGCCCACCACGCCCAGCTTTCTCTCTCCATTTCTGCATCTTTCATCACCTAAATTTTCAGGAACTGGGGTCCATACACCATATTTGATTTGAATGTCAGAGAGATTGAAGGACCCAAATATAAATATCAAGTGAGTCAGTGAAGATAGAGAGGGGCTGCAGCCACAATTCGGTACATAAGGAAGACGAAGATGAAGGCCCATGATTGGAGAAATTGTGGATTAGGCTGACCTAAACTGGAACCTCGCTCTGCCATTCCCTTTGCTGCAGTGAGGTTACTCATAGTTACCACAGGGGGTGCTGTGAAGATGACCGGAAGTAAAGGTTACAAAGGACTCATAGGACACTACCCAGCCCAGAATTCAGCAAATATTCACTCCTTGAAAAGGATTCCTACCTTGAAATTTAGGAGATGTTCTTGAATTCAACAGGTGTAATTATTTCATCGCTTTTTTTGTGGTTGGCTGGTCCTTACCATATTTTTCTTAAACTGTAGGTTATGTGGAGATGCAGACCAGATAGGTATTTATGTTCCTATTTTGTAAATGATTGTGATGCTGTCAAGAGATGAAATTATCAATAGACATTTATTACAACTGACTTTAACCTGAGGGAGGCATTTCAGGTGTGTGATCATCCTTTAAATGTGTCCTTGTTCCTTGGGTAGAAGACAGTAGAATGATGGGTGACAGATAAACTAACGATTGCATGCTAGTATTTGAATAGAGCGTAAAGCAAGCATGCTGACACGCGAGGGTGCTGGGGGAGAGTTGGGGGTTTTCTTATATTTGCCACAGTCAGTTGAGTAAGCTAACGTTCTCTTGTGCTCAGGGACAGCACGCAGATGCCATGGATCTTTGTCCTGAATGCAGCTGTCTGGATCTTCTATTGCTGGTGTCTTCTATTTCTCTGTCTTCTTAAAGTTTTGCTCAATGTTTTCTGTTCTTGTATGTCCTAAGTTTATAGAGTTATTTTAAAAACAGACCAGGATGTGAATGTCTGCTTGGAAAGCACTCAACACATAGGTTAGAAGTCAAATTACGCTGCTTCTTGTTTATTTCCCCCAGAGAGAAGTCTCTGTTAACAGCCTTTGAGACCTTTTTGTCGATGTAGCCATACATATGTGCTTCAGTAGTATTATTTCATCTGAAAAAGTGAATCTAAGTTTTTGAATTGGAGAAATTTCAGCTTGTACCAGCTCCTGCTTGGAGCTTTACTTTTATTGAAATGGGGGCCTGATAGTTGCTCATGTGTTGGAACTGTGTTGCCCTCTAGTGGTAGCAGGCTCTGGCATCACGGTGCCGTCCTGTCTGTGCCAACCGCAGGCTGGAGTGGAAATGCTGGTGTCTGTCTGTACCTCTCGCAAGGGTCGGGACACAGTTGAGTGAGCTCTGGAATTGCTGTCACCTTTATACCTACACTGTGCCCTTCGTATGAGACTTAAAATTTGTGGTGACTTTTCACAATCAAGTATGTTTGAGTACTGATCAATTAATGAGGCTCTACCTGGCTGGTTTATTGCTGCCTCCAAACCATTTTAAAGTGGTGTCCTCCGTAATAGTCACGTGGGTTATGTCATTCGTTGGCCTGCACCCTGTGTGTCCCCTGTCATCTGTGGAGCTCCTTCATCCTTTGCCTACCCTGAATGTTCTGTCACCTTCTTGCTGAGAAAGACTTTGGGCTGGCTGTCCCCTGACGACACCACTTAGCTTCCTGTGTTTACAAGAAGTCGGTCATTTTTCTATCCTTATTTTCAACTTACCAGTATTTTTTTCCTTTTAAGTCTTCGCCTTGCTTTGAACCGTGTGCCGTCAGCTGTCCTGTTGCTTTGTGCCTCTTGCTGCTATCACTGCCCCCTGGTCGTACGCCCCTGTCTCGCATGGCATCCTTCCTATCTCTATGACTGTGCTCCTGTGGAAACCCCAGTGTGCAATGAAGCGCCCCCCAGTGGCCCCACCTCTCCACTGTGGCCTCTTTTGCCCCACCTACATTTCACACCTCATTTCGAGAACCTTGTTGGGTCCTTCTGCACTGGTTATTTGTTTCCTGAGCCTTGATTTAAAGCACCCTGCTCTGTCAGTTAGCTTCCATTCTCTTTTGAGATTCTTCTTGGGACAGTAAAATTCAGTGTGCACATGTAGGGGGACTCTTTCTGCAGCACAGACTTCATGTTCTCACCCCTGAGCAACCAACTCCCTGGTTAGACTCCCACGCACCCCAGTTCAGTCCCGTTTGGGACAAGCATTCTGAAGTTCTGCCCACTGGACTCCTGTCAAATTTGTACCTGTGTACCACAGCGGGGCCCTCAGCGTCCTATCAGGCATCTTGTTACACTTTCCGAGTAATTTCACCAGTTTGGGCACATTTTCTCCCCACCTTGCTCTTTCTCATCAGCTCTGCTATGCCCCTGTGCCTTCCTAGTTGATGACTTTGCTTGTTACGTCATTTAGAAAGAGGATCCGTGCAGTCAGCCTGACGCCTCATTTTGCCAGCAGGCCCCACTGTGTCTTCCTGCTGCCTTTCCCTGCCACAGACAGAGCGTCACCACTTCCCCTCCCTGGCTGTCCCTTCCCCCGTGGTGGCGTCTCAGTTTCTCAAGGATGTCACTCCTGCAATTAACTTACTCTCGTTTGCATTATTCCCCCTTTCCTTCTGTTTCCAGGTAACATAAAAATGGGTATTACAACTTTCTCTTTAAAATTCTCTTGAATACACTGTGGCCCTCTTCAGACCCTGCTCTGTGCTTTCATGTCTAGATGTCAGTGGCCACCGGAGAAAAGATCTGGTTTCCCCACCATCTACTGTCTTCCTACCCTTTGCTCTTGCAACTGTCTGCCCATCCATCCATCCATCCATCCATCCATCCAACCATCCATCCCTACTTGGATGGCCAGGGAAAGGTTGTCATTTTTGAGGGTGCCAAAGGGTGGCACCTGGTGGCTATCCTGGCACCAGTGCCTGCAGCACCATCCTTGGCTTTCAGATGTGTCTGAGACTTCTGAGGCATCCCCTCCTGGGCATTGCTGTGTCCTGTGCTGCTCCCGTTCTATCCTCTGCCTCGCACTGTCCAGCTCTTCTGCACCCCTCTCTGGCTCCCCTTTCCCTACCAGCCCTGCTGCTGCTGTGTGATCTCCAGGTTCTGCTCCACACGCTGTTCAATCTCCTGTGCTGCTGTCTCCCGCACTGCCTCCATACAGTCTAAAACTTTAACATTCTGCAAACTGAGGAGCCACAGATTGCCATTGCCAGCCTGGATTCCTTAGCTCTGTTTTCCATCTCTTATAGATTTTCCTGTTCTGAATATCTTATGTGCATGGAATCATGCATTGTATGACCTTTGGTGTCTTCTTTCACTTAGCATCATGTTCTATACACTCAGCTAGGATGCAGCATGTGTTGGTCCTTCCTTTTCAGGACAAATAATACTCCAGTGTGTGAATGTATTATCATTCAGAAAAATCCATTCGGGAGTTGGCAATATAACTTGTTGACAGAGTATGAGCTTAGCTGGTGAGAGGCCCGGGGGCTCACTTAACCACCCCCTAACCCTAACCCTGCAATCTGCTGATCAAGTTTTGCACATTTCAGTTTTTGTGCTTTGTGGTGGTTATGCCTGATATTGCTCTGAATATTCATGTATGAGTGTTGTGTAGCTGTATTTCTCTAGGTACAGCAGTTTAGAACAGCTGGGTCACGTGGTAACGCAACCATTTGAGGAATTAGCTTTTCTCTCCCTACCCTATTCCCACCAGCATTGTCTGAGAGTTCCTGTTCTTTCACATCCTCTACAAGACTCAGTTAACCCTTTGTAATCTTTTCTGTAATACTTAGTGGAGCCTATAAAGCAATTAATTTCATGTGAATATCTGACCCTCCCCCCCACATCAACACTCAGAGAACTCTTGTTGCGCCATCTTGGTCTCCTCCACCTTAGCACCCACGCCCATTACTGCTCATGTCCTTGGTGTGCCCTTTCCAGACAGGTGCCCGGCATGAGCAGTGCTTGGCGTAACCATTCCCACTGCTCACCTGCTGACACACCTGTGCCTTCTGCACCCTAAGCCTCAGCTCCTGACACCTCCCACACTCCAAAGACTAGAGCTGCCCTGGCCAGTACAGAAGAACCAGCCAGTCTGGGTACAGAGGTGCATGCCTGTGGTCCTAGCATGTAGAGACTGAGGCAGGAAAACGATGACTTGGAGCCCAGCTTGTTCTACATAGCCAGATCCCCTGTCTGAAACATGTACTAAATAAATAAATAAATAGAATTTTAAAATTCTGTGAAATTGGCCACATAAGAGTGTTCAAGTCAAGATTTAGTATAATTAAATAAATTTTAAAATTCAGGCCCTTGGGGCTGGGGAGATAGCTCCGAGGCACAAGTGCCTGCTGGGCAAGTGCAAGGTCGTGAGTTCGAACCCTGGTCCCACTAAATAAATAAATAAATAAATAAATAAATAAAATTCAGGCCCTCAGTTGTATTAGCCACATTTCATGTCCTCACTTGCCACACAGTGGCCAGCTAGCCACCACATAGAATAGTGGGCTTCTAGTGTCCCCATCCTCAACAAAGGGTCTGCTTGACTGTGCTGTGTTGGCTTTGAAAGACAGTTACTGGCTAAAGAAGTTCAAGGCTCCACCTCTTGGATGTGACTCACTAATTCATCCTGGAATCCTTTGTTGTGGCTGATAGTAAAATTCTTCTTAACCTGGTAAACTTAACGGGTGAAAGAACCTTCTCTTTGAAGTGGCTTTGATGGAGCTGTATGAGAATCTGTACGTCTAGCGGCTCATATTGTGGTCTCTAAGCGATGCCTTTCAGCAGTGTGAAGATTTGTATACAATTATGATGGATTCCATAATATAAATAATTCTGTTTCATCTCTGTGCCACTGGATACTGTGTTTTGTTGTGTTCTCAGGTTACTGCTTGTGATAAATGTGGGTGCAGACAACACCGGCTCTTCACGCTTCTTTCTAGGTGTGGTGGGCAGGTGCACCTGGACTCTCTCATTCCCGCTGTGACATAACTTAAATTTTTCAAGGCCTTCCCTATATAATGCCCTGCAGCTGATCCTGCATGGAGATGCCTGGAGCTTAAAATGGAATCTCTGAGAGCGGTGGGAGCTTTTGCTTTTCATGGTTCAGCAGGGCCTGTGGACTGCTTCAAACATTCTCACTGTATTGTTAATGATTTCCTGCCTACAGTAAGCACTCTGCTGAGTCTATCAAGTACAGTGTGGTTAGTTCCAAACTATGAAGCGCCCGTCACGCATATATAAAAAGCTTTTCTAACTATGGGGAGGGCTTTGGCAGGGGGTAAGATTTTTTAGTGTTTGTTTTGAAAACAGTCAGATATCCAGATGACGCACTTACACAGAAAAAAAAAAAAAAAAAAAAAAAAAAAAGGTTCGGTAGCCTTGTGCTTTATCATCTGATTTAACATGTATACATGTTGTTGACTCAGCCCAGATTAGTAAGAGAGAACATCCTAAGAAAGCAGCCTGGCTGGTTGCTTGGGTTGCGTTGCCCAAAAGCCTGAGGGGCTCATGACCAGCATTGGGTGTAGGCCTTGATAGTTCTGTTGTCAGCAATAAGAGGGAAACAGAGCAGTGGATACAGGCTGAGTAACAGTTGGCTGCATCAGGCTTCCATGTGTTCTCTGCCCAGCCATTTGTCTGACATGTCTTGGAATTGGACAAAGCACTAGAAACACACAGTGAACTCAGTGGCTCACCATCTCAGCTAGTTTTCTTCTGTGTCTCCAGAATGGAGCACTCAGCTTTTTCCTGCCACCTTTCTGTCCCATCTGAGTTGGGAGTTTTAATTGTTATAGCAGTTTGAAAACTTGCTAGAGGTAGTGATTAACAGATGCCTACATTGTGGTCTGTATCCTTAACAAACTCTTATAAGATTTGCTGCAGTTGAACCCAGACACAGCTCTCCTAATCCATAAGTTCAGTATTCATTGTGTTTGTGGCTCCATTATACCCTTGCTGCCTGTACGTTAGCAGAATGGTTGATGGTAGAGAACATACCTATATTGGTCATTTTTTCTAGAGAAAGACATGCAACACAAGGTGCACAAATGTGTAAGAAGTTACAAGATGGGGTTATGGTGGTCACCCACAGAGTTGAATGAGGAAGCATGCAGAAAACATCTGCACCCTGGAGACTGAAGGTTTCAGTCCTAAGCCTGGAGCTCTCTGCAGGATCCTATGCAAGTGCATATCAGGAGGCTGATGGTTCTATCATGGAAGGCTCAAAAGACTATGTTGCTGCAGCCCTGAAGGATCCCTGGTGGAAGCTGAAGAGGCTGTGCTGGGAACCAGGTGCTGGTGTTCAAGCTAAAGGCAAAGCCTGGAGCTCCTCCAAACACAAGGAGATCAGTCCTTCCTCATTTCCGCTGTATATCATTCAGGAAGGAGCTGTTCTAGGGCGGGTCCTCAACACTCTAGGGTTTAGAATTGCCTAGCTGACTTAATCAAGCTTCTAAACTTCTTAACTTGATACAGTCAGCCGTTACAACATCTTATGCTTGTCACTAACTTGTGTTGCTTGAACTCTGTCATGTTAATTTAGACATTTGGAATCAAGTGTGAGTAATTCAAAAAACACTAGCTTTAATGCCAGTAGATGGAAATCACAGAGCCAGGTTTGACTGAATGTTTCTAAGACTTATTTGCCCACATGTATACAGTATCTTTAAAGTTTTAGCCCCGATATTGCATGTTTAGGGAGTGGCTTTCCCAGCGTATCGTTTAACCAGGCATTATGGCACAACTGTAATCCAAACACTCAGGAGGCTGAGGCAGGAGGACTGCTGTTAGTTCAAGGCCAGCCTGGACTACAAAGTGAATTGAAGGTGAGCTGGACTGCACAGTGAAACTTCATCTCAAAGAGATAGACAGACAGAGGATTGGGGCAGGGTGGAGAGAGAGACAGAGACAGAGACAGAGACAGACAGAGAGACAGAGACAGAGAGACAGAGACAGAGACACAGACACAGAGAGAGAGAGCTGGAGTGAATTAGAGATGTGGCTCAGTAATAGAGGACTTGCCTGTCATGTGCAAGGCCCTGGTTTGGATCCCAGCAACACACACAGGGCCACACTACACAAGACCTATGGATCTTCTGATGGTGTTTTTAGCCAGCCATTGGAGAGGGAATTGGGCAAGGAAAACCCAGGGAATTCCTTAAGGTGATGTGATATGGAGCTGCTGCATAGGAATGGGTGCCCAGTGACTGTATGTAAATGATTTAGTGATTTTGCAGGATTGAATTAAGCCTAACATATATTGCTGTGAAGGAGTAAAAACTTTGCCTGTTTGGTCACAGTGCTACAAAAGACAGGGCTCTTGACTATGGTACCTTCTACAGTCAGGGAAAGTGATGGCATGGTTACTTGTTCCAGAATGCTGTTAGCAGGTAATGACTCTATTACGTACCCAAGTTAACCTGTCTTCAGGGCCAATTGATAGGACTGGGCCTGTGACACTGGTGAGTAACTGAAAGCCAGTGCACGTGGATTCGGCTGCTCACACCAATTCCAGTTGCCTTCCTGAGCTCAGTGGGCCTTGGTCTTGTCAAGGACTCTGAACTGCATAGTCTGTGGTAGTCCCTGGTTTTCTGAAAAGAATGAGTGTGTGTGTCTTAGCTTTGAGTTAATAAAACTGAACGTTTTTGCTTAGGAAAAATGCCAAAGTAAAAAGACACTGGATGGAAAGTGACTTTAGCAGAGGCGGTAACTAGAAGTTAGATTTCATGTATCGAGAAATCAGACAAATCAGTGCAAAAGTCACTTAGAAAACAGCAGTTAACTCAAATTCAGAAGATTGATACTGACTTTAAAATCTGTAGCATGTGTGCCAAAGCCATATGGGAAGTGCCTTCCATGCAGGTTCAGATCCCCCTGGTACAATCTCTTCCCTCTATGCCTGGCAGGTGGGACCCTGTAACACACCTTTGCCAGATGAGCACGTGTGAGGAACGTAGCAGCTGGGAATGGGATCGCTTTTCTGGGACTCTCGAAGCGCCTCCATCTTCTAGGTCTGATTGGGGGAACATAAAGGAGCTTGTTCACAGTACTGTAATGGGTTGAGTGATTTGAACCCAGATCTTTTCAGTTTGGATAACAGGCTCTTTTTTATTTATGAATGTGGTGGTGGTGGTAGTGGTGGGGAATATCTATGTTTAAATAAAGAATAAAACTTCCAAATGGCGAGTGAACTTTTATCATTATACTAATAATGCAGTGGATGGGGGCTTGCCCTGCAGTGCACAGGACAATGAGGACCTCACATAGCACTGCCAGTACTGGTTTGTGATCTGAAGGTGGTGTTTCAGCTCACTTAATTCTCATGAGGGGAGACAGGGGTGAATTATTTCCCCATTTTAGGGATTGGGCCATGAAATGCAAAGAAGTAAGCTTTATTTTCTTGGGTTTTTTGTCTGTCTGTTTTAGACTGGCTCTACTTCTGTAGTTCAGGCTGACCTTGAATACACTGTGTAGCCCAAGGTTGGCCTCAACCTCCCCAGTGATGGGATTACAGGTATGCACCACCACACCTGACCTGTACCCTTAAGTTGGCAGTCATTTGTCACGAAGATCGATTACAGCAATTCTGTCGCCCAAGTGACAAATTAGAATTTGTCATTGTTGTTCTCTCGTCTCTTTTATTTCTGTCTTCTCGAAGGCAGGGCCTCGTCAGTCTCCTTGCTTGTGTAAAGTCACCCCGTGAAAATGCTTGTCCCCGGGGGAGTCCTGAAGGGTAAAGGGAGGTGTGGAGGGTGAAGAAGTGGTGAACGTCTGGATGTCAGGAATGAGGAGAAGGATGATCGGGTAGCAGCGTGCTTACCCCGCATCCTGAGCGCTCGTGACTTGGGCCTGATGGCATCACTCGCTGATACTCTTTCTTCTTCAGGGAATGTGCCCTTCAGCTTGCAGCTTTGCTGTAAATGAGTCTGTGCCTGTTCTGAGAGCTGAGGCTGTGTTGTGTGTGGGCTGCCTTTTGCTTGTTTTGCCCTTCTGAGTATAAATTTAGTTAAACTGCATGTCATCTGACCTTGAATGGAGATAAAAGTCACATTTTGCCTTTCTAAAAGCTGTGTTAGTGCAGACTGTGATTCGGAGTATTCTGCTGAAACCAACCTTCGGCACACTTGGCCACAGCCAAAGTCTTTCTAGTAAATTCCCCACTGCTTCTTGGCTTTTCTTGCAGAATTAACACACTTCCCAAAGTTTTGTTCATTGGTATTCTTGGTGTGTGATTGGAATATTCTTCACCCCATGATTTGTGGGATTGGTTTGTTTGTTACTGGGTCACATGTTTAATGGGTGGAAAACTAAAGCCAGGCTGACTGTGAAAAGAACAGAAGTTGTCTCACATCAGGGGATCCCAGGTGTTTAGACAGCCAGGGTTCCAGAAGAAGACACTGACTTTTCCCTGCTCAGGGATGATAATCCTTCTAGCTAGCATGATTGGCCAGGAAGGCGAATCCTTGCTCCCCCTGGTGGATAAATGTAGGTAGTTCCACAGGCAAACCTAGTAGTGGATTCCTGATTCTACCAAGGAATCCAAGGAAGATTGTAAGAGTAAAGTCAGTTTGAAACTTTTTATGTCTTAGAGGGAAAACAAAAAAATAATGAAGATAACAACTCTCATGCTGAGGGTGTTTCATGTACTGTTACTGTGGATGTTAATAATCATTTTGGCTCTCTGTGGGAAGTAGCTTTCTACACTTAATTGGTTGTCAAAGAAAGTGCTTCAGGAGCCGGGCGTGGTGGCTCACGCCTGTAATCCCAGCACTCGGGAGGCTGAGGCAGGAGGATCGGTGCGAGTTCGAGACCAGCCTGGGCTACAAAAGTGAGCTCAAGGCCAGTCTCAACTGCATAGCGAGACCCTGTCTCAAAAAGACAAAAAAAAAAAAAAAAAAAAAAAAAAAA
>PVJA010007635.1:0-67707 GCA_004027025.1 Myocastor coypus
AAAAAAAAAAAAAAAAAAAAAAAAAAACTGTGAGCCTAAATACACCTTCTCCTTTAACTCTGGGCCTTGGGTATTTTGTCCCAGCAAACGAAAAGTTACCAAGAGAATTAAACCACACACTGCCACCATCACCAATCCGGGTCTATCACTCCAGAAGTCCCCAGGCCTCCCTGGCTCTGGAGGCACCATCTGCCTTCTGTCCCCAGGTCTGTATTCCCCTAACTGTCACAGTGCTGGAGCCACAGGGGGACACAGCACTCACTGGCTGTGGTGCCAGGCCAGACCCCGGGGCCTCGCCATGCCAGGCAAGGCCACACCACTTTGTGAGACTCCTAGTACCAGAAGCTGAGGCAGGAAGAACCACCCAGTTGGGTCCCCCTTGGCAACTGCTCTGGTGTGTGTCCAGTTGTCCCCCTCAAGCCTCATGCTGTCACGGGGCAGCTTTTATGGTTTGTGATTAATTCATGATCCAGTGCTAGGATGATGAGTGCGAGCACTACGCCCGCCCTGGGGCTGACGGCCTGGACACAACAGAAGGGAGGGACAGAGGCTAGCTGCCTGTCGCAACTGCTGCCTGCCGCAGCCGCTGCCCACCTTTTGTTCTTTGCTGTTTTCCGCTAGGAGCGGCTGCCCTCTGCCATATGCAAGTCAGCCTTGGAGCCAGCCAAGTATGGACTGAAGCCTCCACTAACTGTGAGCCACATAAACCTTTCCTTCCTTCATTTTGGGTGTCAGGTATATGAGAGAAAAGTAACTGAGACAGCAATTTATTGAGACCATGACTCAAAATGTGCCAGGAATGTAGCCCTGGGATCAATCCCCAGTGCCACAAAGAAAAAACAAAAAGAATTGAGTGGGCCTTGGTGGGGGGGGGGGGATGGATCCAGCTTCCCTTCCCCCCATCTGCTCCCCTCCCTCAATCTCCCCCACCTCAGCCTCCCCAGTGCTGGGATCACAGGTGTGCACCACCACACATGGCCTATAGCTCCTTTAGGGCATGATGGGAATTTTCTGGACCCAACAACCACCGTAGATAAAATGGTGAGCTTCACAGCAGAAGACTATCTTACCCCAGAACACTGATAAATAAATAAGCAACTACTCGGCCAGTTTCCCAAAGTGCCAGATCATTTTACACTGCAGGCAGCAGGCATAAACCGCCCAGCTCAGGCACCACTTTTGTTTCTTTCTAGAACCGGGGATAGAATCTGGGGGTGCTCTTCCACTGAGCCACACCGTAGCCCTTTCTGTTTTCTATGCTCAAGACTGGGTCTTGAGAAACTGCCAAGGCGGGGCTCAAAACTACAATCCTCCTGCAGCACTGGGGTTACAGGCGGGTGCCACCTTGCCCAGGTCCCAGGCAACTTTGAATGCACCCAGGTCTGGGGAGGGGGCCGGGCTGCACCCCTCAAGGGCTGAGCAGAGGCAAAGAAGCCTGGTGCCACGGGAGGCCAACAGCCCAGCCCGCACCCCATGATTTCAGCTGCTGCCCATTGCTGGGGGCTCTACATGCCCTCTTTGTGTTCCCAGAAAGAAAATGTTTACCCAAGTCTAGTCCAGGAGGCAAAGACCCTTCCTCCCTTTGGGACAGCAGGCCAGCTCCTGTCCCTCTTGGGCCACTTGTAGGTACAGAACACAGAGGTGTCAATGGCAAGGGCATGCGGGAAGGCAAAGCTTTGAGAGGTGGAAGAATCTGCTTGCTTCTTTCCATCTGGACCACGGTGTGATGACTGGAGGTGATGTAGCCATTTTGTGACCATGAAGACAAAACCCAACATGCTAAATCACCAACAGAACAAGTACTTCATTCCTTCTAGAATGGCTACAGTGGAGAAGACAGATTTAACAATTATTGATGGCTATGCAGAGAAACCAGAACTCTTATCTATTCTGCTGTTGGAGGGTATAAAATAGCCCACCTGCTATGCACAACAGACCAGAAGTTCTTCCAAAGGCCAAACTCATCAGCATTTTCTTTCTTTCTCTCTTTTTTTTTTTTTTTTTTGTTGTTTTGAGACAGGGTCTCACTCTGCAGTTCAGGCTGGCCTTGAGCTCACTTTTCTTTGTGTGTTTGTTTTGTTTTTTGTTTTTGGTGGGACTCAGGTTTGAACTCACAACCTTGCACTTGCCGGGCAGGCACTTGTGCCACAGAGCTATCTCCCCAGCTCCCTAACATTTTCATTTCTAGGTATCTAACCCAGAGTACTTACACTATCTCACAGCTGAACAAAATCGACTAAGGCAGAGGCTGCTTTATAAGAGAGTAGAGCCAGGGATATGGCCCAGTGGCACAGTACCTTCCTGGCAAGCGTGAGGTCCTGAGTTCAACTTCTGGTACCAAAAAAAGATTTTCCCCGGGTGTGGTACGGCGGCAGCACACTGTAATCCTAGTGCTCTGGAGGCTGAGGCAGGAGGGCCCTGGCAAGAGCTTGCCTGCTCTGCGCAATTCAGCAACATCTTGTCTCAAAATGAAAACAAAAAGAGTAGGGACACACTCGGCGGCAAGGTCGTGGCTTCCATCCCCTGTGCCACACAGGGAGCAAGAAAACAAAATGAGCAAACACTGAAGCAGCATGGCAGGGAGGAAGGGACTCGAGCCCCTGGAGCAGTGGCTGAGCCTGACCCCGCCTCTGCCACTCACAGCTTCCTCTCACAAGGACCAAGACTACTCCTACCCACCCCACCCCCGCGCTCCCGAGCGTCAGCGTCCTGCTGGCCAGGGCCACGCTCAGGCCCACGCCTGGGGATAGATCGAACCCTTCGCTTCCCGCCAGAACCGGGAGGGGGGGTGGGGGGGGTGACAGAAGCTAAGGGGTGGCAGCCTCGGCTAGGCTGGTGACCAGAATTTAGTCAAGTGCCCAACTGCCATGTGTGTCATGGTTTTTGTCTAGTTGGCCCCCTAAAGCCTCATGCAATCATGGGGCGGGGACTTGTAGAGTTTGAGACTTGACTCATGAGTCACTGGGATTATGGGTTTTAGTACTGATGAGATTATGGGTCTGAGTACTGCTGGGAATTATAGGTGTGGCCTGAGACAGATAGGCTAAGGCAGAGAGCCTGATGTAATTTAAAGAGAGACAGACAGACAGACTCTGGCTGCTGCTGTGCTGCCCTGTTTGGTTGACTGCCCCGTCGCCATTTTGTTGCTATTCTGCCGCCATGAACTGGATGCTCTCTGCTCTGCTCCACTCAGCCTTGGGCCAGCCAAATATGCACTGAAACCTAATGTAACTGTGAGCTAAATAAACCTTTCCTTCCTTCATTTTGGGTGTCGGGTATTTGTCCCAGCAACGACAGGAGAGTAACTAAGACAGCGTGCATGTCCGCACGAAGACATGGACACACACAGCGTCACACACGCGCCTGATCTGCTCATGTTCACACAAGAGAATCGAGAATGGGGCTGTCCTAGACTTAAGGACACACAGTGCTCCCCACAGTCACCAGGGGAGGGCATGGCCGGTGAGGCAGGACTGATGGGTGGAGGACACCCCCACCTTCAAAGACCCCCCCAGCCTGGCCCCAGATGTCCACAGTAGGTGGCAGACTAGTCCAGGACACCTTACACACAGGTTATAACACAGACACCTGGGCTGGGGACAGCAGCTTCAAACAACAGGAGTCCTGGCCCGCCCTGTGGCTGTATCAGCCCTGTGAGGGGGCTGCACGATGCGTGAACCCACGCTCTCCTCCTGCAGCTAGGAGCTGGGTGGGGACGCACACAGCCGTGATCCCAGCATTCTGGGAGGCTGAGGCAGGAGGGCTGCGAATTCAAGCTCAGTCTGGGCAACTCAGTGAGCCTCTGTCTCAAAAGAAACAAGCACTGGGGATGCAGCTCAGTGTGAAGTGGAGTCCCTGGATTGAATCCCTAGTGTGGCGAGGGGGCGAGGGGGGGGGAGGGTGCCGAGAAAACTGAGGAAGAAAGGAGGAAAAAGAGAACGCATGATTCCAAGGTTCCTCCCAGGCAACCCTGAGCCAGCCCGAACAAGCCTAGACAGGGCTGAGCTCCCCAGCACTGAGCACCTGGATATGGCCAGGCAGACCGGGCCCCGCAGGTCCACTGAGGCTCGGCCAATCCTGTGCTCCAGGGGCTGAGGGCAAGTGCAGAATGGGGAATGAGGGAGTCCCATTACCAGCGGGGACTTGAATCTGAACCTGCCTGGCCTCGGAGGCTCTGGTAGCCAAGCTGTGATATGGGCAAGGCCAGGGCCTCTGACTCAGGACAAACAGTACCTCGCCCTCGCCCTCGCCCTCAGAGGCCCCGGGGCGGGCAGGAGGGTGAAGGGCCAGGATCAAAGGGAGGCTGTGGTCTCCCACCTGCCCAGCTGGGAGCCGGCTGCACAGGGCAGGGCGCCTCACAGAGCCCCACGCCCTGCCTGGCCTCACTGCTAGAAGCTGCCACACCTGAAAAACCAGCTCCCGGATAAACAGGAGACACTAAGGGCCCAGGCCCAGTCCAGAGCCCCTCTGGGGCTGCCAGGACCACCCCAGAGCTGGATGGGTGGGCAGAGGGGGTCCTGCCTGTGGACTGCCACCCAGGAGTACCCCATGGCCCTGCAGGCACCAGACACAAGGGTGAAGCCACCCAGGCCTTTAGGAGACCAGAGGTGGGGAGGGCGCAGGGGTGGGCGCCAGGGTCTGTAGGGAGACATCACCAAAACTAAAGTTAAAATTGCCACAAATCTCACAGGGGCTGGGGCACGACTCAGCAGCAGAGAGCTTCTCTGACACACTTGGAAGTCCTGGCTTCCATTCCCAGCAAAACACATGCAGAGAAAGCCCTGAATCTCAGCGGGGTGTGGTGGCACGAGCCGCCAATCTCAGCACTCGGGGAGGCTGAGGCAGGAGGCTCCTACATCAAACAAAGCCCACGTGGTCTGGGCAACTTGGTGACACTCTGTCTCCAAACTAAAAATAACAAAAAGGGCTGAAGATGCAGCTCCATGTCAAGGTCCTGGGTTCAATTTCCCACCCCATGCCCCAGCCCACCCCCGTGCAAAAAATAACAATAAAAGTAAAACAAAGAATCTCCCAAGACACCCACACCAGCCACATGGCCAGGTAGGAGCTGTTTCCTAGCTGAGGAAGCTGTGATGCCCATGTGATTCCCAGGAAAGCCACATGCGGGTTTGCCAACCAAAACCACCCAGCTCCCACTGGGGGAGCCCTGCACAACACCCCCCAGCGTCCCCCACACCCCATAAGGTGCTCCTCTCCAGATAGTGAAACTGAGGCCCAGCCAGTGAGGCCACTGTCACAGGCAGCAGCAAGAGGCAGGCTGGGACGGGCCCACTGCGAGCTTCCGAGGCCACCCAGAACCTCCGCGCAGCCCACACAGACGTCCGTGGGAACAGCCCCTGTTCCCACAGGGCATCCCAAGGCTTTTGTCAACTAAAATTTGACAGAGAGCTCTGCGAAGTGACTGGGCTAAACACGGTGTCACCGGGGCAGAGGAGACACGGGCAGCTAGAGCCTTACAATGCTCTATGGAGATCTACAAGTGGGCTCGAAGGGAGCCCACAAACAAAGCCTTCCGTTCCCCTCTTCAAGGGTGAGCAAGACTAAGCTGGGTGTGGTGCCACAGGCCCTGTAATCCCAGTACTGTAGAAGGTTGAGCAGGAGGATGGCAAATGTGGGCCCAGCCTGGACAGCTTAGTGATTCAGCGAGCCCTTGTCTCAGAATAACGAAATTGAGAAAGGGCTGAAGGTGTGGCTCAGGCCAAAGGCCCTGGGTTCAATCCCCAACACCACAAGAAGTAACAATAAAAATAAGTGACCGGCAATGTAGCTCAGCAACATACTGCTTCAAAGTCCCCAAAAAACAAAAAGAAAAATAAAAATTAGCATACCAAGACTCCTGCAAGAGGCGAGGCATCCGGGCTCTCCCTGACCCTAAGCCCTGCCTCAGACTCCAGCCCCCTCCTTCACGGACACCACAGGCTTTCTATGCCAAGCAGCACACACAGAGGACAGAGTAGCTCAGGCTGAGATCCTCAACTCCTCTGCTGGCAGGGAGAGGGTTCCAAGAGCCGGGGGAGGTGCCCCAGTCCCGCCAGCTTCCTGCTGTCTAGGTGCCGGGTGCCCACCCGGGCCCACAGGCGGCAGCAGGAAGGTGTAATTTCATCTGAGTTACCAGAAACGCAGGATGAAATTCCAGCTCTGAGAACAAAAGTGCGGAGCTCTCCTGGCTCAGGGTTGGTGCAGGAGGGGTCAGGGCTGGGTGCTATGACAGGGCCCCCCATAGCACTCCCATAGGAAGGAGAAGAGCTCCCTTCTTGGGGTGCTGGGAGGGGCAGGGCTTGGCATGTGGCCTTGCAGACTGCCTGCCACCAGGAGGAACCTGCTCCCGACACACCCAGCCCAGTCGCGTGATGAGGACACCCTGGGCATGACCGAGGAAACGAGCCTCCAAGGTTGGGCCTGCAGTGTGAGCCCATTTATGGGACTCTGGAAACTTGAACTCAGGACAGCACAGATCCGCACAGCCAGGGGCCAAGCCAGGGACTTTCTCTGTCCTATGGTGGGTGGGGCCCCGGAAGTGTACACCGGGCAAAGTTCTTTAACGGCACACAGAGGACGCACGTATTCACCAGCTTTGTCCCCAGCCCTCCAGGACAAACAGCCTCTGCAGAGCGAGCCCTTCTTCCCTGGGCAGGTCTGGCATGACACAAGCATCTGGGGGGGTCACTCAGACCTAGTAGGTCCCTGGGCATCACCTGCAGTCCAGATGAAAGCAATGTGTCCAGTTGGGGTCAGAGATTATGGACCAGGGGACCCCAGCCTTCACTTCCGGGCCAGACTCCTGTACTTCAGAGCTCACAGGAAACCCCAGCCTGGGACAGCAGCATTATGGGGTGCAGCCGGTCCCAGTAACCACTACATAGGGATTTGAAAGGCCTGCGGGAAACATGCTGAAATATAATCCCCTCTGGGAGGTATTAAAGGGGAACCCTAACAGAAGACATGGCAAGGAATTGATGGGGGGCCTGAGAGGGTCCCACAACAGCCCTGGTGGCTTAGAAGGGGACAGGGAATGAATCAGACGTGGTGCTGCATGCCTGTAATCCCCACACTCTGGAAGGCTGAGGCAGAAGGATGCGAATTCAAGCCCTGCATGGACAGTGCAGTTGCTCAACAAGAACCGGTCTCAAAAAATACTTACAAAGGGCTGTGGATGTAGCTCAGTGTGATACCCTGGGTTGAGGGCCCAGTACTGCAAAAAGAGAACCCCCCCGCCCCCCCCACCCCCCCATCCCCCGCCCAGAGGTGTAAGCCAGCTCTCGACAGGAGTCCCTCCCACTCAGGGTCCACAATCTTGAACACCTAGAGCCAGGGGTTGAGGACATCTGTGTTCTTTAACGACCACCCAGCCTGCAGCCTTCATTTACACACATGGACAGGGACCAAGAGCCATCCGACTGCCCATGTCACAGAACCACCCTGGAAGCAGGATCTCCCCACAGGAAATGGAGGGATGAGGGATGGCACAGAACCTGTCTTCCCATGTTCCCATCTGGCTGTGCAAACCCCGTTTCTGTGCTTGCTATGTAGCCCAGACTGGGCTCTAACTTGCGATCCTCCTGCTTCAGCCTCCTAACTGATGGGATCACGGGCATGTACTGCAGGGCCCAGCTGAGCTTTGCATATCTTTTAAGGTTGATTGATTAATTGATCTAGTACAAGGTCTCACTATGCAGCTTGGATTCTTAGTGATCTTCCTCTCTCACACTCCCTGACACTGGGATTACAGGTGTGCATCACCACACCCAGTCTTGGCAGTCAGCTGGGCCCAGGGCCAGCACAGTATGCAGTACCAGGGATGGAACCTGGGTCCTTGCACTTTGCCAGGCAGGTACTTAGACCATCAAGCTATCTCCCCTGAACCCAGCTTTTCACATCTTGATGGAGAATCTTAGCTTGGTGTACAAATGAGGGTATCTCTGGAAACTTCCCACCTCCTTCCAGTACAGACCATACTGGCCCAGAAATAAGGATTCCCAGGCTGAGGAGCCCTGTGAGGCCCAGTCACCTCCCACGCCACCCAAGCATAACAGGGCTAACAGGACCCTCTGACCACAGATTAGAGAAAACCTTAGAGAAGTTAGGGTGACCACAAGTGGGGCAAGTTTGCTGCAGACTCTCTTGAGCCTTGGGGGGACCCCACTCCTGACCCAGCTATACCTCCCCATCCCTAAACAGCCCCTCACTCAGAAGCAGCAGCTGTAGGGCTGCAAGATAAGCAGCTCCTTGCAGCAGCCCACCCCAAATGCCGCCTCATCTGGCGCCCAATGGAAACCCAAATTTAACCAGGCATCCTTCTTTTCATCCGCTAAATCTGGCAGCTCAGAGCAGGTGGTCCTGAAGAAGTGAGACAGGTGGGCCTGAAGACAGCTCTGGGACAGCCAGGCCCGGGGCTGGAGAAGGACATCAGGAAGGATAGTTCAGCTCCCGGCCCCAGTTCCCCAAGAGCACCCCAAATCTATGAGCACAGAGGAAGCACGGAACAGGTGTCAGCTCAGCTGAGAGCTCACTATACTCAAGGGGCCATGGAGTTAAGTGTCCATCAGTCCTGGAAACCCAGAGGGAAGGGGGTGGGACCTGTGCCTGGAAGTCCTGTGGGAGGGAGACAGAGTAAGGGTATGGGACAGGGAGGCCAGGAACTGCTACAGCACTGGGGCCTCCCATGGAGCTCTCTGTCCCCCAAACCCACTCTGCCCATCTCTACAGGCCGAGGGCCATCTGGGCTTGGAAACTTGGGCAGGGGACAGCCAGGTGTAGTGGCACGGGCCCATCACCCAGCACTCTGGCAGGCTGAGTGAGGCAGGAGGATTGCGAAGTTCCGGTGCAGAGAGGGCAACTCTTCAACTTAGTGAGACCTCACGTCGAAAAATAAAGGGGTGGGGAGCGACTTCAATGCAAAAGCCCTGGGCTCTGTCCCCAGTACTGCAATAACAAAGCAAAATTCCAAAGAGGGCAAGGAAACCATGGGACCGGCATTATTCCAGACAGCACAGAGCCAGCCTGGGGAACAACTCTGCTGCTTGTAGGGCCCACTTAAGGGTGCTAGGCCTGCCCTCCACGGACCCCATTGCCTACCCCTGCAGCCTGGGCAACCCCACCTCTCACAGCCGCCAGCCAGGCGTGCCAGCCCACCTGCCTCTGGCTCCTCCAGTCTCTCCAAGGGCCGCTGGTCCTCTCGGGGACCTCTTTCTCAAACTTGCACCCAGCATAGGGGGTCCACTTCTGGCAAGGGGACCCCAGGCTCCCCAGCCACCAGGAAAAGTAGAATGGATATGATCCAGGGAGCACAGCCTCATGTGTGGATTTGGGGGAGATCAAGGCGGGGTGACAGGGTGGGAGAAAGTGGAGCCCAGGATCCAGGGGTGCAGAAGCTTGTTCACCCGCCCATGGACTCGTTCATTCGTTCACGCGGGCACACAGCCATTCAACAGGCGCCCTGCCTGCCCCTAGTGCGGCAGGCAGGAACAACTGAGCGCAATCGATGTTGGGACAGAGTAAGGACAGGACGTCACAGGGACACAGAGGTAGCCCTCTGATCAGCCCTAGGGACCAGAAAGTCTTTTCCTAGAGGACCTCATAGCCAAGCCCAGGCTGGAAGGTGGAAAGGAAAGGGTGAAAAGCTAGAACCTCACCCCTCTCCCGGGCACCCACCCCCCACCTCCAGTCAGACTGGACCATCAAAGGGAGCCCCAGCCCCTCGAAGGGAGGGGCACGGAAGGGCTCTGGAGGGGGCAGGACAGCAAGAGGAGGGGCCAGCACAGAGCTGAGCTGGGAGGAAGCAAGGCCATTCGGGATATGGTGGCCAGGGTGCAGCCCGTGGGCAGAGCGACAAACTCCACAGGCGGCGGCACTGGGAGATGCACGTAGTCTGTGGCTCCAAGGTCACGCTTAGGACACAAACACCCTAAGCCACTGGCACCCACCAGGTCACTCTGAGATGCTCAGCTAGGGTTTCCAAGAATGGGTGTCACCAAACTATGCATGCCCGGGTTTCACTGCCTACGCAGGCACAGCTGTCTCGAAGACCCCTATCATTATGGCTACCTTTGGGACTGTCCCCAAGACTGCCATCATGTCATGGGCCAGTGGGGGCCCTGCTAGCCTGCCTTCAATGAGCAGATAAAAATTATTTGTGAAGAGCACACTGCCAAGGAACGATCCTTCCCTGAGCACCCGGAGGACCGTCCACATATTAAGTAGGTTAAGCGCAGGCCAACAACACTGTCCCCTCGAGACCCACTTCCCCACCTTCGGCCCTGAGTGCTATTTCCCAAGAGCAGGTGGAACACTGCGGAGCCCAACCCTCCCCCCAATCCGGTACCAGGTTCCTCTGGGACCCTCAGAATTGGAACTGCCAATTCTAGGTCATCCTCTGAGCTGGCGGCAGAACAGGGTGCCCAGAAGCAGGTGCCGGGTCTGACACTGCCCCTGGGTCTGCCGCAGGTCCCTGCCAGACCAGTCAAGCTCACCCTCCTGGGCTCCAAACAGGTGGTCCTTCCTAGCCACCTGATGGCCCCAGCTCCCTGACAGCCAGCTGCCCACCTCCTCTTCCTGCTCTATGAAATAAATAATTGATACCCAGTGCCCTGTTTCTCTGGGAATGACGCTGCTGAAATAAATGAGCTGTTCCCAGGCCTCTCCCAAGCCCCAAGCCCCAGGAGCCAGCAGCCTCAGCCACAGGGCAGCTGGACACATAGCAGGGCTAGCAGTGACCACAGAGAACAAGGTGGCTCTGGCTCACCCCTCCTCACTACTCTGAGCAGTAGGGCATCCCCACCAGTGCCAACTCTCTGAGAGACATGGGGCCTGCCCTCCCTGCCCAGGGCCACCCACAGCACCCCACAGACACACATGCCACCCACGTGCCCAGCCGGAAGACCCCACCTGCTTGGCTCCCTCCATTCAGACCTGACAGGGACACAGGAATCCCGGGCCAAGCCTGGTCCTGGCAGGCTGGGTCACCAGGGCAGAACCAGAGTGCGAGCCCTCCAGTCAGGCCACGAGGGCAGAACTCTCCACGCGGTGCTCAGAGCCGGGGCCCAGTCCGGAAAAACCAGCTCCCTCGACCGGTGGCAAGTCGGGGTTCAGGCATCATCTCAGGGACCCCATGGGATGGGGGTACTCAGAAAGCACCGGAGCCCCTCCTCCTTGCCCCTCGGCACAACTCAGAGACCACCCACAGAGCGGGCTTCCCCAACTTGCTCCTCCGAACCCTTCATCGCCCAGCGTTCTCCTGAGCGTGCCCCCGACTCGGGCTCAGCCGCCACTACTCAGGCAAGGCCCCCTCCTAGGGAACCCCCAAGCATCCAGGGTGCGGGGCATGTGGGTTCCACCTGTGAGGGTCGAGCAGCCTGGAGACAGGGCAGTGGGGGGGGCGCGGCCTTCCCAGCCCCCCTTCCCGGCCTGGCAGGCAACGCACTGACCTCATTCGCCAACTGCAGCAGCCTGCGGGCACCGGCCCAGGGCGCCCCCCATCTCCGTAAGAACCCGGTGGGGGAAGGAAAAGGGGGTGACAGCTCTCGGCTTACACTCCCTCCCGGCAGTTTGTGGGGGGGCCGTCCGTGAGTCCGTCCGTCCGTCCGTCTCCTCCCCCGGCCCCGAATTCTAATCCCGGTCACGTGCCTCCCCCGTGCACCCAAAAGCCGGACCCAGATTCGGGAACACCTTGAGGGGGAGGGGCGGTGGGGGTGGGGAGCGGGGAAGGGGGAAGCAGGGCCCCGGTGCCTGCCCCCCGCAAAAGTTTCTCCTACCTTGGAGGATCCCCAAGCGCTCCTGCCAGCGGCGCCCCGGCCCGGCCCGCGGCCAGGACGCGCAGCCTCCTGCCTCTGCCTCCCTAATTAATCCGGAGAATGGGGAAGGCGCGGCGGCGACGGGAGAAGGAGGCGGGCGGGCGTGGGGCGCGGGGAGGGGCGCGGGGCGCCGGCCGGGGGCTGTGGGGTGCGGGGCCCCCACCCCCGGAGCGGGCTGCGGCGGCGGCGGCGAGGGCGGGGCGCGGGGCGCGGGCGCGAGCGGCGCGCGGGGAGGCTCTTTGTTCTGTAATCCCAGTAAGATTGCCAGCCATTCGCCCCGGCCCTAATCCCAGCCCCGCGCAACACCACCCTCCATTGGCTGCCATTTACATACGGGATTAGCCCGCCCGCCCCAAGCTCCAAGCCCCAAGCCCCAGCCCGGGCACGCGCGTCCCCAGCCCTGCTCGAGAGACGGCTCCCCAGGCCTCCCAGGCGCCAGATTAACGCGCTCCCACCCCCAAACCTGGGGCGCCGCGGGATGGGGGGAGGGCCAAGGTCACCCGGGGAAGGATCCCAGGGCGGGAGACCCTGGAGAGGCCCTGGTCTGCTTCACTGGGCACCCACTCGTGCCGGGCCTGAGTTGCTCCGCGTAGCTCTCGGGCTTTGTCTCCTGGGACGTGGCATGCCCAAGGTCGTAGCAGAGGCCTGTATTTTGTGCACAGCTCTCCTGATCCCCACGCACGCTTTTACAGTCTGCATCCCGTACCAGCGATTGGGGAGCAGCCGATCTGGGAGTCCTTGTGGCCCCTCCTGTCCCAAGCCCTACACCCTAATCAGCACAAGAAGGCTGCTTCTCCTCAGAAGAGCCGAATCCGGGGCAGGGCCCAGGCTGGGCTAGGCGCGGGGTGGGGGACACATTCCACCAGACCCCTGCCCACGGAGCGGTGGGGCACGGACAGTGTGATCACGGGACCCGGCTCGGCCCATAGGTCTCCACGTCGCCTTTTGGAGGGGTGATCCAGGTTTTCTCTGGCTCTCTCAACAGCCAGGGGCTCTGTGCCTAGTGAGGGTACTGGGTAGAGGGGCAGGATCAGGGACAAGACCACTCAGAGGCCCCACTGTATAGCCACCAGAGCCGTGGCACTCCTGCCTGGCGCTGGCCTAGTTTGGCCTCAAAGCTGAGACCAACCGCAAGGGGCTGGAGCGTGGATGCGAGTTGGAATCCTGGATCTTCCTCTTCCGCTGTGTGAACTTGGAAACTCAGTTCCCTTCTGAGCTTCCCCTTCTGCTTTCCCACAGCATCTGTCACGATGTGACCCTCCGAGGTGGATAAAGCTGGCATCTACTGATTGCCGGGCATCTGCCACCCGGGCATGGTGGCACACACCTGTAGTATCAGTGCTCTGGCAGGCAGAGGCAGGAAGACCTGCAAACAAGCCCAGCCAGGGCATTTTAGCCATTTTGTAAAACTTTATCTCAAAATTAAAATTTAAAAAGGGGCAGGGGAAAAAATAAACAAGAGGGTCTGGGGATGCAGCTCACTGGGAAGCCCTGGGTTCAATCTCCAGTACTGTAAAGTATACAAAATAAATTTTAAAATCTTGGCCTCATGCCTTGCCAGCAAACCTGGCACTCGGGATCCCCGGCTCAGACACATTCCGTCTGTTCAGCTGCTTCTGGAAGGCCTCTGGAGTCCTCTAGCCCCTGATGATGGTGTCCTGTTTTGTCTGTACTGGCCAGAAGGAGCCGGCCCAAGGCACCCCTGCCTGAGCCCCTCTGGAGGAAGCCGGTCCCTAGAAGAGCTGGCTGGCCCGTTGGGGTGCAGGCAGAGCCTGCGCCACCCCAAGTCCTCAGGCCTGGAGGCGCGGAGGCCTGTGGAGGCCGCAGCACCAGTGTGTGTGCTCAGCGCTGCCCTCTGCAGGCGGAATCTGGCACGGCGCGCCGGGTGGGGGAGGGATGTCGCGGGCCTCTGAGTTAATCTTGCTTCCCAGAAGCGCCAGCCAGCCAGCCGCGCCCCCGCCTCGCCCAGGAAGCAGTTGGTACAACTGAAGTTTGGGCCTGGCGAGGAGCAGTGGTGCACACCTGTAATCCCAGCAGTATGGGAGGCTGAAACAGGAGCATTGTAAATTCAAGCCAGCTTGGGCAAATTTAGTGATGTACCAAGACCCTGTCTCAAAATAAAAGATTAAGAAGACCTAGGGATATAGCTCAATCCTGGGTTCAATCCTCTGTATTTCAAATAATAATTATTAATACATTTTATTTAAACTGCTACCTCCAAAACTACTTTATCACTTCAACATAAACAAAATTGAGATGTTCCTCATTCTTTTTCTTTTTTTTTTTTTTTGGTCTTTTTGAGACAGGATCTCGCTATGCAGTTCAGTCTGGCCTTGAGCTCACTTTTGTAGCCCAGGCTGGTCTCACACTCGCACTGATCCTCCTGCCTCAGCCTCCCAAGTGCTGGGATTATAGGCATGCGCCACCACGCCTGGCTCTCATTCTTTTTCTTGTGCTAAGAAATCCAGGATTTTTTTTTAAGTTTGTTTTGTTTTAGAGACAGGGTTTTATTATGTAGTCAGGCTGGCCTTGAACTCCCTATGTAGCCCAGCTGGCCTAGAACCCGTGATCCTCCTGCTTCAGCCTCCTCACTGCTGGGATTACAGATGTGCACTACCACATCTGGTCTTAGGATTTATTTGCTTGTACGACATAGCTCCATTTTTTTTAATTTTTCATTTATTTTTTGCAGTATCCGGAATTGAACATAGTTCCTTTGCAATGGGCTACACCTCCAGCCCTTTTTTATTTTTGTGTTTAGGCAGGGTCTCCCTAGATTTCCCTGGCTGATTCAAACATGTGATTCTCTTGCCTCAGCCTCCCAGAGTGCTGGGATCCTGGGCACACACCTCCACACGGGCAGTTTATGATTTCTTTTCTTTTTTTCCCTGTCCTGTGGATCCAATTCAGGAACTTGCACTTGCCACGCAGGTGCTTTGGCCACAAGCCCTTTTTTCCCCTGTGAATTGATGTAGGAGTTCAACTCAGGCAGGAGAAGAACCTGGGCTTTCTCTGAAGAAGCAGGGAAGCTTGGGAGCTGGCAGGTGTACCCCATTCCTCTCCACCCTTTGACAGGTCTCTTTGGGCCCTATCTACACTGAAAATAGTAATAATAATGATGCTAGCATCCATTCTGTGTGTGTTCTTTTTTATGTATTTATTTTGTGTGTGGGTGAGGGGTCTTTTTCGAGATAGGCTTTCTCAACGCAGTTCAGGATACCTTGAACATACTTTGTAGCCCAGGTTGACCTCGAACTCAATGATCCTTCTGTATCAGCCTCTCAAGTCCTGAGACTTCAGGCGTACACCACCATGCCCAACTCAGTGCTTGTTCTAACCCAGCTATACAATGCTACTACCCACAGGTATTATCTTAATCCCCAATGAGGGGATGGTAGCTGTCCATTGCTATAACAAAACATCTGAGATTATTAATTTATAAAGAGGAAAGGTTGAAAATTCTGGTCCACAACCGGGGTAAGTAGGGGAGCAAAGCTACTTGCCTCAGAGCCAGGAAGAAAAGGGAGACCAAAGAGGGAATAGGAGGCTGGGGAGATAGCTCAGTAGAATAAGCACTTGCCTGGCAAGCACAAGGTCCTGAGTTCAAGCCTCAGTACAGCAAAAAAAAAAAAAAAAAGAGAGAGAGAGAGAGAGAGAGAAAATAGGGTCCCACAGTTTCCTTCAAGAGTGTGTCCCCAGTAACCTGAAAGCCTTTCACAGGGCCAGCCATGGTGGCGCACAGCTATATTTCTAGTACCCTGGGAGGGTGAGGCAGGAGGTTCATCAAGCCCAGCCTGGGCAATTTAGCAACTTTGGGAGACCCTGTCTCAAAATTCAAATGCTTTAAAAGGGCTGGGGGCACAGTGTTGTCCCTCCCCAGAAAAAGCAGCCCCAGGGGCCTGGATTCTGGCACCCACACCTGACACTGGGGCTGAGGACCGTGGACAAGCAGGGAGCCAACCCCTGCCTGCTATTGAGGGACCCAAGGTTCTGCGGGCTCTTCAGGCTCCCCTTGGGGCCCACTGCAGCCCCACACACACACTCTGGCAGGAACCCTAGAAAATACCAGGCAGCTTGCTCTGTGGGGTGAATTTAGGCACAAATTAGTGAAGATTTAGAACAACTTCGGAGCCAGGTAAAGGGGTTGGAAAGGCATCATAGAAGAACTTTCCCAAAATGTGGAGAAGGAGACAGATCCGTGGCAGGCTTTGAGGCTTCCGGCTGTGTGCCCCAGGCCCTTCACACTACTCAGCGTGGAGCCCCCACGCCAGCTCTTCAGGCAGCAGGTGTCTTCTGGGGGACAGAGGACACCAAGTGGCCAAGTGTCCTGTCCATGTGAATGGTAGCACAGCAAGAAGGGTGTCCACAGCCAGGCATAGAGGGGGCATAGATGTAGTTCTGGCCCTCTGGGAGGCTGAGGTAGGATGATGTCAGGCTCAAGTCCAGTCTGGGCAACTTAGCAATTTAATGAGACTTTGTCTCCAAATAAAAAAATCAAGAGGAGCTAGGGACAGACTAGACTCAAATTCGCCATCTTCCTGCCTCAGCCTCCCAAGCAGCTGAGAAGACAGGAGGGCACCATCTGGTCTGGCTGCGAAAATATTTATTTCCTGTTCCAGGAGGGTCCTGCAGAATCTCCCCCCGCCCCCGACTCCCCGCTGCCCGCTGCCCTCCACACCATCCCCACCTCCAAGAAGAGGTCGGCCCAGGCCTTGAGCCAAATCAGCTTCTTCTTTGTCCAGCCCTGCCCTGGCAGGGCCACCCACCAGCCCTGTACACAGTCCTCAGCCGCACCCACGCCCAGCCCAGAGAAGGAAATTTTATGTTGCTTGACTATGTGATCCCTGGCTGATTCATCCCGGCTGTGGCTTGGATGCAGTGCGAGCGTCCCCTGGGCTTCGTGTGTTGGAATCAAAGCCCATTAAGGGTCATGGGGGGGGCGGGGGTTCAGGGCTAGGGCTCTGGTGACCAAGTCCTGGCTTCATATGCAGAGGGAAGCCAGCCAAGGTGACACACACCTGTCATCCCAGTGCTCTGGGAAGCTGAGGCAGGAGGATGGCAGGTGAGAGCCTGGTCAAACCAAGTGACTTCAAGAGACCCTGTCTCAAAATAAAAAAAAAAGAGGACTGGGATAAAATAAAATTAAACTAGGACAAGAAGGAGAAGGGGAAACAGGAGGAGGAGGAGAAGGGGAAAGGAAGAGGAAGAAAAGAAAAAAGAGGAGAAGGAGAAGAGGAAGAAGAAGGAGAAAAAGAGGCAAAGGACTGGGAATGTAGCTCAGTGCAAAAGGTCCATGGTTCCCCTACTGCAAAAGAAAAAGGCAAAAAACGAGACCCGCATGGCCTCCGGGCTCTGCAGCAGGAAGCCCTGGAGGGCCGGGGCTGCAGGAGCCTCCACTAGCCGCTTCCCTCTCCCAGAGGGATGAAACTGACTTCTACCCCTACAGACCCTAAACTCAGCAGGAGGACAGAAGCAGCCGCATATACACACGTACACACGTAGACACATATGCATGTATGCACCGCTGTCTCCAGGCTAGCAGAAACTGGAGGGCCCAGAGCCTCTGCTCCCAGACTGTCTTCCGGGTTTGGGGTGAAGACAGGCGTCATCCCTGTACCTCCAGGGGAACTCGCAAGCCTGTCTCTATTTCTCTCTCTTTTTCTCTGTCTGTTGCTAGTGTGTGTGTGTGTGTGTATGCATGTGTGTACATGTATGTATGTATGTTACTGGAGACTGAAACCAGGATCTTGTGCCAAATTATATCCTCAGCCCTTATTTTTGTTTTGTTTTTTGGTGACAGGGTGTCACTATGTCACAAGTTGCCCAGGGTGGATTAGAACTTGGGATCTTCCTGCCTCAGCCTCCCAGAGCACTGAGGTTACAGTGAGGCACCACTGAGCTCACCTATTGCTGTCCCTGTAGTCTCCTCAGCTGGACAGGTGCGAGATTTGCTTCCACTCCCTCCCGGGTCCTTTATACTCTCGCTCTGATCCTTGCCCTCCAACTCCTCTTCTGTCTGTCTGTCTGTCTGTCTGTCTGTCTGTCTGTCAGCTGTCTACCCCACCTCTCTCAGTCCTCTGGGTTCCTCTCCTCTGGCCTCTGGCCTTCGGGGGTGACCCCTCCACACCCCTGGGGCCTGCGCATGGCTCTCTTCCTGCTGTCTGTGTGGGCCCCCTCCCGTCCCCTGGCTGTCCCTGCTGCTGCCTCCTCCCCCTCCCCTGCAGAATCTTCCAGGAACAGAGCTGGCCTGTAATTGAGCTGGGCCGTCTCCATGGCAGCCAGGCTGCGTAGGGAGGATCAATTTGGAGCGCGGCCTCTGTTATGATTGTACCTTAACAGTTTGTGCGGGCAGCAGGGGTTCCACAATGGGGGACCCCAGCAGGAAAATCCCTCCAAAGTCCCTGGGGACTCCCAGCCCTAAGACAGGCCACTGGGGTGGAGTAGGGGGCCAGGCCCCCAAGTGTGTAAGCACCTCCCTGGCTGTAATTTATGCTGTGATCAGAAATTATCAGCAATAATGCTCACATGATTATAATTGTGGAGCTGCAGCTCAGTGGCAGCACTGTTGGTAAGCACTGTGACAGAGACAAGCCTGAGGCCAAGGCCACCCAGAGCTCCCTGTGAGCATGGGGGCCCCGGGGTCTGTACCCCTCCCAGCCCCACCCCACTCCGGTGAACCTGGGCATCCTTTTTTATTTTTTTTTTAAGATACTGGGGATTAGCCGGGCGTGGTGGCTCACGCCTGTAATCCCAGCACTTGGGAGGCTGAGGCAGGAGGATCGCTGCGAGTTCGAGACCAGCCTGGGCTACAAAAGTGAGCTCAAAGCCAGCCTCAAACAACTGCACAGTGAGACCCTGTCTCAAAAAGCCAAAAAAAAAAAAAAGATACTGGGGATTGAGGCTGGTGAGATAGCTCAGCGGTCTAAAGCGCCTATTCAGGCAAGCTTAGGCAATTGCCGGGATGCAGTTCAATCCCCGGCACCACACACTGCACCAGGTCCACTCCCAGGGCAGGCTGAGCTGGCCATACTATAAATAAATACAGTTAAGGGGCTGGGGAGATAGCTCTGTGGCACAAGTGCCTGACTGGCAAGTGCAAGGTCATGAGTTTGAACCTCAGTCCCGAAAATAAATAAATAAATAAATAAATACAGTTAAAAACAACAACAAAAAACGATACTGGGGTTTGCAGGGCCAGCCAGATTGCTCAGCAGACGACAGCTCCTGCTTAGGCTGGGGCTAGGGATGCGATGCCAGCCCAGTACCCTGCGGTGTGCTGGGAGCAACTGAGACTGGGCGTGGTGGCTTGCACCTGTGATTCCAGCCGAGAATGATGAGATCAGCGCATTTAAAGGGGGGGGAGGACCCGAGGGAGATTCACAGTAATGTGTCTTTTACTGCAATAGTTCTTAACTGAATATACATATACCATCTTTTTTTAATTTATTTTTTAAAGACTTATTTTATTTTATTTTTCTTGTTTCAGAACTTTTGTTTTTTTGTTTATTTATTTTTATGGCCAGCTCGGCCTGCCCTGAGGGCAGGGCTGGCGCAGCATGTGGTGCCAGGGATCGAACTGCGGTCCCTGCAGTTGCTTAAGCTTGCCTAAGTAAGCGCTTTAGATGGCTGAGCCATCTCGCCAGCCCTTTTTTTTTTTAAATTTTATTTATTTGTTTATGTCATGGCCTGCTCAGTCTGCCCTGGGGTTGGGGCTGGCACAGCATGTGGTGCTGGGGATCAAACCTTGGTCCCTGTGGTTGTCTAAGCTTTGCCTAAGCAGGTGCTTTAGACCACTGAGCTATCTCACCGGCCCCTATGTATACCATCTTTTTGATCACACCTAGCATGAGGCTCTGGCACATTAGTTACAAGGGCCTCACTCTGTGGCCCAGGTCTCACCCTGCTGCCATGGAACCCCAAGGAAGGCACGCCTGGGCAGGTGGGTCCAGGCCTCGGGGTTCTAAGAGCCCCATGCAGGACAAGCAGGGCTCAACTCCAGGCTTGTGCCCTTCCCTTGCCAGCTCCTGCCCAGCTCCCACCTGCTCCCAGCTGGCTCAGATCCCTGTGTAGCCAGGGGAGCCCCAGGGATCTGGGACCACCAGGACTCACTTTGTGCAGGAATCCCAAGGTAGGGGACAACCTGCTCGGGACACTCCCTTGTCCCTCTCTTGGACAGGAACTTTCTTTCCCCAGATAAATTTATTCTGCTCATAACAATAACAAAAAAAAAAAAAAAAAAAGGAATTGAGAGCCAGGCAGGGCCTCTGGCACCCTACACGCCCTCATAGGTACTGGGACCTGGACAGGCGGGCCTGGGGCAGAAGCCACCTGCCCAGGCTGGAAGAAGGACGGAAGCCACAGAAGCCCTGTCCCCTCTCACCTGATGAGCCAGGCACAGCCGCAGAGCAGGAGAGAGAAGTCAACAGTTGGAAAGCAGGAGAGATATGTTCTTTGTTTGAGACAGTCTTTTTTTTTTTTTTGTGGGACCAGGGTTCGAACTCACGACCTTGCACTTGCCCAGCAGGCACTTGTGCCTCGGAGCTATCTCCCCAGCCCCTTACAGACAGTCTTGCTATGCATTGAACTCACTCTGTAGCCCAGGCTTATCTCAAGCTCATAGAGATCCTCCTGCATCAGCCTCCTGAGTTCAGGGATTACAAGGTGTCTTAGTTACTCTTCTCATTGCTGGGACAAATACCCAACACCCAAAGTGAAGGAAGGAAAAGTTTATTTAGCTCACAGTTACTGGAGGTTTCAGTCCATATTTGGCCAACTCCACGGCAGAGAGGCACATGGCAGAGAGTAGCAGTTCATGGTGGCAGAACAGCAACAAAATGATGTCAGTAGCAACCAACCAGTCACAGCAGCAGAGCAACAGCCAGAGTCTGTCTCTGTCTCTTTTTATTTTTTATTTTTTTTTTATTATTTTTTTTCTTGTTTCAGAACCTTTATTTGTTTATTCACTCATTTTTATGGCCGGCTCAGCCTGCCCTGAGGGCAGGGCTGGCGCAGCATGTGGTGCCCGGGATCGAACCGCGGTCCCTGAAGCTGCCCAAGCTTTCCCAAGCAGGCGCCTTAGACCACTGAGCCATCCCGCCAGGCCCCTCTGTCTCTTTTTAAATTACGTCAAGCTCTCTGCCTCAGCCTATCTGCCTCAGGCTACACCTATAATTCCCAGCAGTAATCAGACCCATAATCTCATCAGTACTAAAGCCCATAATCCCAGTGACTCATGAGTCAAGTCTCAAACTCTGGAAGTCCCCGCCCCAAGATTTCATGAGGCTTTGCGGGGACAACTAGACATAAACCATAAGACAAATGTACACTACCATGCCAGGCAAAAGACGCATTGTTAAGGCTGTGTGTGTGGTGGCGGAAAAGGCTGTGAAAACATGAGGCCTGGGCTGGAGGGATAGCTTGGCAGTCTAAGTGCCCACCTGGCAAGGACAAGGACCCAGGCTTGGTCCCTGGTACCGCATGCCATGCCAGCCCCAGAACCCTGGGAGCCCTGTGGTGGCGGATGCCTGTAATCCCAGTGCTAGTGAGGCTGAGATAGAAGGACCACTAGGAGTCTGAGCTGTGTAGTGAGATCCTGTATCAAAGAAGGAAAGAAAGAAAGAAAGAAAGAAACAAACAAACAAACAAATTTTAAAAAATTTAAAAAAATCTCCGAGGCTTGCTCCTCTCTTCCCTGATCACCCTTGACTTATGCATATATGCCCGTGTGGTGTGTGGTGTGTGGTGTGTGGTGTGTGGTGTGTGGTATGTGGTGTGTGTGTGCTTCTCGCTCATTCCTGTGTCCCAAGACAGGACCCTGCGCTCTTGCTTCATGCATTTCTTCCTTTTGTGGTGCTGGGGCTGGAACCCAAGGCCTCAAGCACGCCAGGCACGTGCTCCGCTGCCGAGCCCTGACACGGCCCTGTTCATGTTTTACTTTGCCTTCAGGTCATTCTTAGTTAAATAAATAAATAAATAAATAAAAATTATTGCCAGGTGGGTATCTGTAATCCCTATCTTTGGGAGGCAGAGGTAGAAGGATCCAAATTTGACCCCAGCCTACAGAATACAGTGACTTTGTCAGACCCTTATCTCAAAAAATAAAAAGGGACCAGGGATGTAGCTAAGTACAAAAACCCTGGGCTCAATGCCCAGAATGGAAATAACAAACACTTTTAATTATGAACATTGTACCATTTTGCTCTTTGCCTGTCTCAGTTTCCTTTCTCTCTTTGCTGGGACAGAATACCCGGCACCCAAAATTAGGGAGACAGCTAGACTCACACCGGCACAGGCACTGTCTTCATATTGTTCGGTGCTGGTTTTACTTTTTTCCATTGATCTGTTTTTGCAGTGCTGTAGACTGCACTCAGAGGACACTAAGCTGCCGAGAATACTGAGCCGCACCCCAGCCGTCTTTATTTACATTTTTAAAAAATGTATTTAGGACAGGGTCTACAAGGTCTCACTACACAGATTGGACTCTTAGTGATCCTCCTGTTTTCAGCCCCCAAGGGCTAGGATTACAGGCAGCACCCCCACGCCTAGTCTCCATCTCTGTGGGGAGGGACGGGCAAGCGGGAGATCTAACCTCTGACCTCTGCATCTGCTGAGCTATCTGGCCGGCCCGTTATTTAGTTTTGAGGCAGGATCTCACCCAGTCACTAATTGCCCTGGCTGAGCTCAAACTTGGGGTCCTCCTGCCTCAGGCCCCCCTGCCCCTGCACTACCCACTTCTAGTTGTGCGCTTAGGCCTAGCACTCCGCAGCTGCTGAGGGCATAAGGTCTCTGAGGCCTTCTCCTTGCTTGTCCCAGGCATCCTTTCTAGCGCTAGCTCTTTGCCCCCTGGGGAGGCTGGCATGGCAAAGGTGAGACCTCTGGGTCAGTGGAACCAGGTGCGACGGGCCACACTGCAAGTCTCCCTGACCCCCTGCCCATCGACCTCTAGCTATGCCGGGGGCACTGCCACCCTGGGGATGTGGTGGGAGGCGCCTGGGGTCCTCATCCCAGCGCCCTAGGAGGTTGAGGCAGAAAGACCCCCAGTGAGGGGCCAGCCTGACAACTGAGGTCAACTATTTTAAAATGAAAATTACGAAGCCCTGGGGTTCAGAGCTTCTGCCTAGGGAAAAGGGGGAAGGGGGAGCTCAAAACCTGCCCAGGGCAGCTCCTCAGCCCATCTGAGCCTCTGTCTATGGCCCCAACTCCACCCCTACCCCCATCATATCCTGGCTGGCGCCCACGTGGCTCCTTCAGGGCCAGGCCACGCCCACTCATGTCCACCTACTTTGGACAGCTTGGGTGGGCCGGCTCCGCCCTGGTCCCCACACCGCGGCTCCCGTGGCTCCTCCCTCCGTATGGGCCCTATGTGGGTCAGGCCTTAGCTGATCCCGGCACTGTGCCCAGGGACCCACACAGCTGGGTTGTCCAGGCCCAGGGCTCAGAAGGGCTAAGAGAGTGGGCAGGAACATGGTCCCTCACTGCAGGTGCAGGCGGTGACTGCCCAATAGGCGCAAAGCCTGGGCCCATTTACAGGTTCACAGTGTCTGCGTTTTTAAGAAATTTAGGACCATTTGATCCCCAGCACCGCAAAAACAACAACAAAAAAGGAAATTTAGGACCCGGTTTGGGGACTTTCTTTTTCCTGGAAACTGAACTCAGGGCCTTTGCACTGGGCAACATTACCAACTTTTTTGTTTTAATTTCGTAAGTCTCAGCTGGACATAGTAATGCAAGCCTGTAATCCAGTGCTTGAGAGGCTGAGACAGGAGGATCAAACTCCGAGTTCGAGGCCAGCCTGAACTCCACAGTGAGATTCTACCTCAAAAAGGCAAAAAGAAAAGAGAGAGAGAAGAAAAAAATCTCACTAAAGTGCTAAGCTGCCCAGGTAGGCCTTGAATTTGTGATCTTCCTGTTTCAGCCTCCTCAGTGCTGAGATTACAGGTGTGTGCCACCACGCCTGACAAAAGTACAATTTTTTAATTTTCTTTTTTTTTGTTTCAGAACTTTTGTTTGTTTATTTATTTCCATGGCTGGCTCAGCCTGCCCCGAGGGCAGGGCTGGCACAGCATGTGGTGCTGGGGATCGAAAGTCCCTGCAGCCGCTTAAGCTTTCCTAAGCAGGCGCTTTAGACCACTGAGCCATCCTGCCGGGCCCCCCAAAAGTACAATTTTTAAACTTACAGTTTTCCTTGCCTCCTTTTTGCTTATCTGCATTGTCTTCTCTGACCTCAGTGTGATTCTAGCAAGTGATGCTTTCCTGCCTCAGCTTCCCCACCTGTGGCTGAAGGGCTGCTGGGATGGTGCCAGCCAGCATGCCCAGCTCCTTTGGAAGTTAAGAGCGCAGGCTGGAATCCCTGTAGTGCCACCAGCTGGCCCTGGCATGTAACCAGGTCACAAAAACACTCTGCCAAAGGGTCCTCTGGTCCAAAGCAGGGGTAGAAATGGAGCCAATTGCACCTGGCGCAATGGTGCTTGCTTGTGATGCTAGCATTCTGGAAGGCTAAGGCTGAGGCTGAGGGTTACAGGCGGGCACTGAGCCTAGGATAATTCAGTGACTTCTCAAAAAAAAAAAAAAAATTTGTGTGTGTGTGTGTGTGTGTGTGTGTGTGTATGTATGTGTGTGTGAGCAGAACATATTTATTGAGGAAAAGAAAGCTCCTGTCTGCTGTCCAAGAGAGGGACAGGAGGAAGGGCCCGAGTGGATGGTCCCCTGGAAGCTATCTCTTTCAGGGACTTTTATAGAGGAAAACCACATGGTGAAAGAAAAGCAAACGCATACCATTGTCCAGTGATCTAGGTGGGAAATTCCAAATGATGCAGGAAGAAAAAACTGATCTGGGATGGATGACCTCCAATAGGGAACCTCCAAATGATACAGGGAAAACTGATCTCTAACTTGAAAAGTACCTGGGACGAGTTCGTGTTCTCTAAAACTGAAGAATGAATCTTAGGAACAAACAGAGGTAATAAGTAGAACATATTTATTGAGGGAAAGAAAGCTCCTGTCCGAGGGAAGGACAGGAGGCGGCAGTCCCCGAGTGGATGGTCCCCCTAAAAATTTTAAAAAGTGCTTGGGTTGTAGTTCAGTACCAAGGTCCCCAGCTCAGCGCTAAATATCAAAAATAAATAAATAAATAAGGGGAAGGGGATCTTAAGGGGTGGGAGAATGTGACACTGCCTAGCCACTGCAGGCAACTTGTGCCATCACTAGTGACTGTCATTCCTACCCCTACAGCCCACTGGCAGGCTAGTCTCTACCCCTGTGGCCACTGCCTGAGGTTGCCTGATCCTCACCAGGCTTGAGTAACCGGAGCCTCGTCCGCCCGGCACCAAATCTAGTAATTACCCCCGACGGTTTTATTGGACTAGAGCAGGACCTGCACAGGCCTTGCTTTATAATTTCTAGGCAGGCTCTATGTCCTTCCCCTCCCCCACCGGCCCTTGGGGACAGGCAGGGCAGGGTGACTCCGCAGCCGCTGGCTTGGCAGTCAACAGGGCTGGCCGCCTGCAAACACGGAGAACGAGCCTGGCATAGTGGCACTTGTCTATCACCCCAGCACCTTTGGAGGCTGAGGCAGGAGGATTGCAAGTTGGAGCCCAGCCTTGACCGCCCGCCGGGCACCTTAGAGACTTTGATTCACACTAGAAAGGGCCAGGGATGTAGCTCAGGGCTCTGTGCGGGGCCTAAGACCATGAGCTCCCGAGAAGACCCACTGTGCCTGGCGGCCCTGGTGGCCTTTGCCACGGTCAGAGTTGGGCGAGCCTGGGCAGGGATGAGGGCTCCCGGGATGAGGAAGTAGAGGGACCAAGAGGGCGGGGCCAGCAGCGCAGAGCAAGGGGAGGCGGGGAAGCCTCAGCCGGTTATACAAAGAGCCTGCTTCCGGGGCTCCAAGTGCACCCCGCACCCGGGAAGAAGCCTCCCCGTCCCAGGGTGCCGCTCAGTCGCAGTCAGGGCTTGGCGAGCTCCGGCGGGCGGTTCGCCGGAGCGCCCTGTGCTTGTCTGGGCCTCAGTTTCCCCACAGAACTGACTGAGGTTGGAAGGGGTGCTTCTTGCGTGCGAGGGACTTGCCTTCACACGGAGCCATACCCCAGCCCTTTCTCATTCTTTATTTTGAGACAGGGCCTGGCAAAGTCACCAAGAGGCCGAGCATGGGCTCAGACTTGAGACCCTCCCTCCTTGGCCTCCTGAGCGCGGGGTCACAGGGGTACTGCTGCGCTGAGGGGCCGCTGGGATCCTCGAGGTACCCTGCGCGTTCCCTCCCCTCTCCCCCACTTTCTTCTCAGAAGCGCCTGCTCCCAACTGCAGGAAGCGAATTCCCTCCTCGGTCCCAGTCTCTGAACTCCGTGGCTTTACCCACAGAGGCTCCTGCCTGCCCACAAGGGCAGCGCTGCGAGAGCAGCCAATCACAGCCCTCGTGCCTGCCACACCACAGTGATTGACCCAGGTTTGAGCCAATCAAAGTCCTGCTTTTGTACCCTGCCTCCACTGGTCCGAAAGACTTCCGAGGGCTGTGGATCCCGGGTCCCCGAAACCAGCCTGCGTCTGTCTGCCTGCAGAGGGCGGGGCCGTTGCCCTGGCGCCTTGCCGTCCTCCCCTGCGGGTCTCCCGCGCTGTCAGGGACTCGCAGCCGTCCTGAGCTACTCTGACCTCACTCACAACCCCCGCGCATGCTGTGAGGCTCTGGTGGATGCTGCTGTTTGTCTGGGTCCCTGCAATCACCGCAGTTCCTGCATCGGCCTTTCTTTTGAAACAGGGCTTCCCTATGTAGCTCCGGCCACTTCAACACGCGACAGTCTTCCTGCCTCAGCCTCCCGAGTGCTGGGATCACAGGTGTGCACCCCTACGCCCAGTTAAACTTTTAAAGGGATGTAGGAGACGAATACAAAATGAAGGCAGAACTTATCCTGCTTTCAGTTAGTCAGGGGGCATCCTCTGTAACTAAAAAGTGACATTTTTCTTCTTCAGTTTCAGCTGTGTGTAGTCATTGGATTGACCCCTAGCCAATGAAATGTGAGAGTTTTGTGGGATTTCTGAGACAGTTCCCTTTCTTCTCATCCTCATTCTGTCATCCAGGATAGAAATGTGATGGTCGGATCTCCAGCAGTTATTCTGGACATTGAAGTGCTCTCAGCGTGGAAGCTGCATCATGAGTACTACAGGACAGAAAGTTAGAGCCCTAATTCTTTTATTTTCTTGTTCATTTGTTTCTTCCTTCGTTTGTTTGTTTGCAGTACCAGGGATAAAACCTAGAGCTGTTGCACAGAGCTATATTAACAGCACCCCCACTTCCACCTCCACCCCTTTTTACATGTATTTGGTACAGGATCTCACTAGGCAGCTTGGACTCATACTGATCCCCCTGTTTTCAGGCTCCCCACTGCTGGGATGACAGGCATGTGCCACCATGCCCAGACTCAGTGGCCAGCTCAGTGTGCGTGGGAGCAGGACTGGCGCAGCATGTCCTATTGCGGGTCCCTGCGCTCGTCTAAGCTTACCTAAGCAGGCGCTTCAGCCTGCTGAGTTAATTCATTGGCCCCTTTGCTTTTTCCTTACAGTACCTCCAGAACAATCATACCTAAGAGAGAAAAAGGCCCTAAAGGAAACAGAGAAGGTTTATTTAAACAAACTTCTGTTTGGGGTTTGTCTCAGTTACTCTTCTCTCGTTGCTGGGACAAATACCAAACACCCAAAATGAAAGAAAGAAAGGTTTATTTAGCTCACAGTTACTGGAGGTTTCAGTCCATCCTTGGCTGGCTCCAAGGCGGAGTGGCACTTGGCAGAGAGCAGCAGTTCATGTCGTTGGAACAGCAACAATGGAACAAGCCAACAACAATAACAGAGTCTGTCTCTCTATCTCTCTTGTATTACATTCAGGCTCTCTGCCTCAGGCTATCCACCTCAGGCCATACCCATAATCCCAAAGGTACTCAGAGCCATAATCTCATCCTTGGATCACCCATAATCCCAGTGGATCATGAGTTAATCTCAAACTCTAGAAGTCCCTGCCCCATGACTACGTGAGGCTTTGCGGGGGACAACTAGACACAAACCGTAACAGGGTTTTTCTGGGCAGATCCATGTCCCTGTTCTACTTTTTTCTATTAGAAGTTTTACAACTTTATTTTTTCTCACTTAAGTCATCTGGAGTTGGTCCTCATTTATGTGGGAGGTGGGAATAGAATCTATTTTTATTTCTTTTTCCATATGGACAGCTAATTGTCCTAATATGATTTATTGGAAAGCCAAAAACAAAAGCTAAGGGGCTCCAGAAGTATCCTGAATGTTCCTACAGATCCTTAGAGGCCACACTGGACAGTGAACTCAGAAACGCTGAGCCTAAGCCCGCTCAATGGAGCAAAAGCTAGCCCATGTTCATGGATGGAAACCTCCCTCTCCCTCAGGTGAACGATCCAGTGCCAATTCTTGGTGGCATTCGTTGCCAAGTTGTTTATGCAAAGACAAAGTCAAACCAAAACCAGTCAGGAGAGCAGAGGGAGTGAGATAAAATCAGCAGCGAGGGTCTCGTGTAGTCATCAGATGGAGCCCACAGGGTCATATTTGAACTTTTTGGCAAATGATCCACAGACAGACAGGAAAAAATGATACCCCCCACCTCCCTACCCCTCCACCCCCACCCCCACCCCCACCCCAAAGCTAAAGCAAACCACGGCCCAGGTGAGCACCGGTGTTTGTGGGAGAGACAAAGGCCTGGGGTGGGGCCGAGTGCTCCGGGTTCTGTCTGGGCTGATGAAATGTTCTAAGTGGTGCTGACAGAGGCAGGACTCTGTGATTATACTGAAATCCACTGAGTCATGGCCTTCAGATGGGTGAATTACAAGGTGTGTGAGTTATAGGGAAGCTGTTTAAAAAAATAAATAAATAAGGGAGGAGCCGGGCATGGTGGTGCATGCCTATGATCTTAGCCTCTGGAAGGCTGAAGCAAGAGGATTGTCATAAGTTCAAGGCCTGGATTGGGGGCAGAACACTCTAGGGCCTAGAAAGTCTCCAGTACCCAAAGATTCACTGGAGGAAAAGAGAAGTCTTATTATTATTATTATTATTATTATTATTATTATTATTAATTATTATTATTGTGTGTGTGCTGAAGACTGAAGCTTGCTAGACAAGTATTCTACCACTAAGCTAAATCCTCAGCCTCCAGAGCAGAAAGTTTTGCCAAAGTTCTAGAGAAGGCTCCAGACCTTTCTTTTTTTTGTCTTTTTGAGACAGGGTCTCTCTGTACAGTTCAGGCTGGCCTTGAGCTCAGTTTTGTAGCCCAGGCCGGACTCGAACTCTCATCGATCCTCCTGCCTCAGCCTCCCGAGTGCTGGGATTACAGGCATGCGCCACCATGCCTGGCTGGCTCCAGAACTTTCTAGACCCTATCTCAACCCCAGAAGGAAGGGATCAATAGTGCCCATTTTATTTCTTATGTGAGTGGACTACAGCCAGGTATGGTGTGCACGCCTGGTATCCCAGCACTGGGGAGGCTACAGCGGGAGGATTAGTGTGGATTGGCTCCTGAGGAGCTTGGTGGCTAAAGGGGTGGGCAGGAAGCCACGCATTTTGGTGATCTGAGGGTGTTTGCAGAGGGAGGGGAGCCATGGCCTAGAGTTTTCATGCAGGCGAGGAAAAACAGCTGTGAAAGTGCCAAGAGAAGCCGGGCGTGGTGGCGCATGCCTGTAATCCCAGCACTTGGGAGGCGGAGGCAGGAGGATCGGTGTGAGTTCGAGACCAGCCTGGGCTACAAAAGTGAGCTCAAGGCCAGCCTCAACTGCATAGTGAGACCCTGTCTCAAAAAAAAAAAGAAAGTGCCAAGAGTGTGCTGGTACACACCTATCATCCCGGCACTCTATGAGGCCGAGGCAGGGGAATGCACTTCTGAGCCCAGCCTGAGAAACTTAGCAATTTATCAAGACCCTGTTTCTAAAAATAAAAAAGTTTGATCCCTGGGACCACATGCCATTCCAGCCCACCCCTGGGCATGCCGAGGCGGCCACAGAGACCAGATGTGGCAGCACATGCCTGTAACCCCAGAGCTGGGGAGGCCGAGACAGGAGGATCACTTGGAGTCTGAGCTGCACAGTGAGACCCTGGACCAAGTACACTTTAAAAAGGGGGGAGGGGCTGTAGCTAAATGCTAAGGTGTGGAATCCTGACCCACACTACATGCTTGCAAGGGCATGTGCATGCGCGCCCACACGCACACGGGCACACACTATCAACCATTTTGTTTATACCAGGAGAAGTAAAAAGTCAGGAGAGGGAAAACTTTATGCATAAGGGCTAGAAGCATAATTCCAAGTCAGGACAAGCAAATACTCACAGCCAAGAAGATGGACTTAGAAGTTGTTCCTAAGAGATGAGAGGGAAGAAGGTTAAAATACTGAGAAAGGAAAGCAACAAGATGAGTGCTTTAGGAAGACAGGAGATCAAAGCCTCAAGTTCAGGATTAAAAGATTAAAAACGTGTGCATTAGGGGCATCAGTGTGGAACCGGGTACCTCAGACCACCCAGGAAGTGGCAGGGCAGGGCGGCGGCTGGAGGCTGTGGGTGCGGAGCCGGCAAGGACACAGACGGCAGTGTTTGTTTTCTAAACAAGATGTAACTGTAAAGGTTGGGGGACTAAGAAAGAACTTGTCCTGAAGGAAGCTGCAGCCAGAAGCCCAAGATGCTGAGCGAAGATGGGCAGAGGGACTCAATTACGAAGGAGCCAAAGTTTGGTCAAGTGTGCAGGTCCATGAACCCCAGCACTCTGGGAGGCTCAGGCAAGAGCATCACCCCTGGGCAAGTCCCCATCTTAAAAAAAATTGAAAAGAAGCCGGGCGTGGTGGCTCACGCCTGTAATCCCAGCACTCGGGAGGCTGAGGCAGGAGGATCGTTGTGAGTTCGAGACCAGCCTGGGCTACAAAAGTGAGCTCAAAGCCAGCCTGAACTGCACAGTGAGACCCTGTCTCAAAAATCTAAATAAATAAATAAATAAATAAATAAATAAATAAATAAATAAATAAATAGAGTTTTAAAAAAAACTGAAAAGAGCTGGGGATGCAGCTCAGGGCGAGACCCCAAGTTCATCCTCTGTACCAAAAGCAAGGTGTGTGTGTTGGGGGGGGGATAGAAGGTAAGTACCCCAAGTGCTCCTCTGGGGGGAGATGGAGTGACCAGGTCACTGTGGGCCTTGTATTGTGTATTTATGTACTTATTTGGTACTGGGATAGAAGCCAGAGCTTCCCCACAGAGCCACACCCCCCGCACTTTTACGGCACGCTTGGTGGCATTTCTTTTTTGAGACAAGTTCTCGCTGTGTAGTACAGGCTGGCCTTGAAGTCAGTGTGGAGCCCAGGCTGGCCTAGAATTCATGGCAATCTTCCTGCCTCAGCCTCCCGAGTGCTGGCATTACAGGTGCAAACCTCCATGCCCCACTTTGCAGGTATTCTGCCACAGTAGTGAAAAGCCAGCAAGTATTTGTACATGTATGTATGTGTGCATGTGTGTGTATGTCTGGGTGTTTGCTGTGTGAGGCTGTAGCTTAATGTGTGCATGCATACACGAATGTGTGCATAGGTGTGTGTGTGCGCACACCTTTTGTCATGCTGTTGTGGGTGCCTCGGCTCTCGGGGTCCTGAATTTATTCAGTGTTTCCCTTTCAACACCATTCTGACTTTAGGGAGGAGCCAGACATTGCCTGGTGCCAGACTTGGTGAAGGAGGATGGAGGCTTCCCAGGACTCTAGAAACGCCCCAGAAAGTGGCAAGAACTGTGTACGTGTGTAGGGATGTGTCTGTGTATCCTGTGTGTATGTGTATGTGTGTGTGTGCGCATGGGTGCATTCATGCATCCTGCCCAGTCGGCTGCTAGAGGTCAGGCCAGGCCACGGGGCGCGGACATCCAGCTGTGGCTGAGGGATGCCCCGGGACACCCCAGCGTCCAGGATTTCCGGAAATCAATGCGCAGCTGTGCAGGAGAGGGCGGGGGCAAGCAGACGCCCTGGCGTGGGCAGCGGCAGAAGAACTTCTCCGGCAGCCCACAGAGGGCATCTGGTCCTTGCCTGCTTCGGGATCCGGCTCACGGGCCAAGCTGTCGCCTTCACCTCTGTGTCCCCTAGCTCCATCACAAGCACCAGGCCCAATGCCACGTCGTGCGCCCCGCAAGAGGGCCAAGGGCGCCCCCTCGTGGCCATGATGGAGCATCACAGGTGCTCAATTACTAAACTGCGCAGGCGGGGCTCCGACTCTCCCTAACCCCAGCCCCAGCCCCTAGCTGCAGAATGCTATTTCTTTTTCTTTTTTTCTTTTTTTTTTTGTCTTTTTGAGACAGGGTCTTGCTATACAGTTCAGGCTAGCCTTGAATCCGGCTCAAGAATGCTACTTCTATTTTTCCTTTTCTAGAAGTTATAATTCTCTTTTTTTCAAGTGAATCTGGTCTTTGGTAATATGCTGTTCTTTGCCTGTTTTCAATTCAGTGATAGCTTTTTAAAACACACAGCAGCTGGGGGTGGTGGCGCACGCCTGTAATCCCAGCACTTGGGAGGCTGAGGCGGGAGGATCAGTGCGAGTTCGAGACCAGCCTGGGCTACCAAAGTGAGCTCAAGTCCAGCCTGAACTGTACAGCGAGACCCTGTCTCAAAAAGACAAAATAAATAAATAAATAAATAAATAAATAAATAAATAAATAAAAAACACACAGTACATACTCCGTATTTTGTATGCAATAATTCCAATATTTGAAGATTCTTTGCCTCTTAGGTTTTCCTGGTATGTGCCTGCCTGCCTGCCTGCCTGCCTTCCTCCCTCCCTCCCTCCCTCCTTCCTTCCTTCTTTAGTTATTTATTTTGTGTTTAGTACAGGTCTACAGGGCCTCACTACACAGATCACGCTCGTAGTGATTCTCCCGTTTTTTAGCCTCCCAAGTGCTGGGATTACAGGTGCATGCCACCACTCCCAGTCTCAACTGCCTTCTCAGAGGGGCTCTTGGAATAGCTCAGTGGTTTAAGCATTTGTGCTGGCAATCCCAGTCAGGCATGGGGTAATCCCAGCACTCAGGAGAGTGAGGCAGGAGGATCAGTGTGAGTTTGAGACCAGCTCTACAAAAGTGAGCTCAAGGCCAGCCTGAACTGCATAGCAAGACCCTGTCTCAAAAAGACCAAAAAAAAAAAAAAAAAAAAAAAGCATTTTGGGGCCGTCAAGATAGCTCAACAGGGTCCAGCAGGATGGCTCAGTGGTCTAAAGTGCCTGCTTAGGAAAGCTTAGGCGGCTGCAGGGACCATGGTTCGATCCCTGGCACCATATGCTGTGCCATAAAAATAAATAAATAAACAAGCAAACAAAAGTTCTGAAACAAGAAAAATAAATAAATAAAATTCTAAAAAAGAAAAAGATAGTTCAACAGTCTAAAGTGCCTGCTTAGGTAACTGCAGAGACTACAGTTCGATCCCTGGCACCACATGCTGTGCCAGCCCCACCCCCAGAGCAGGTTGAGTGGGCCATAACATAAATAAATAAAAGTTTGAAGTCAAGTATCTATTCAGAATGGTATCCCTTTTTTTTTTTAAGAATTTTTTTATTTATTATTTTTTTCTTGTTTCAGAACTTTTGTTTATTTATTTATTTTTATGGCCAGCTCAGCCTGCCCTGAGGGCAGGGCTGGTGCAGCATGTGGTGCCAGGGATCAAACCTCGGTCCCTGCAGCAGCCCAAGCTTTCCTATGCAGGCGCTTTAGACCACTGAGCCATCCTGACGGGCCCCCGCCCCCCCCTTTTTTTTAAAGCACTTTGTATTTTTTTCTTTTTTTCTTTGAGATGGGTGTCACTATGTTGGCCAACTTGGTTGTTGTTATTGTTTTTTATCTTTTTGAGACAGGGTCTTGCTATGCAGTTCATCTGGCCTTGAGCTCTCTTTGTAGTCCAGGCTGGTCTTTAACAATCCTCCTGCCCCAGCCTCCACAATGCTGGCATTAACACGCACCACCATACCAGGCCCCAGTTTCAAACTTCTGGGCTGAAAAGACTCTCCTGCCTCAGCCTCCAGAGCAGCTGAGATTACAGGCATGTGCTTATTTCTTTTGCTTTGCTTTTGAACGCTGTGTCTTCCTAGACTGGGAATGATTCAGTGGGCTCCCACATAATGAGGCTGAGGTTTGTTCCCACAGAGCAGTGCTGTGTCACCTTGCTAAGTCCCCTGGATCAGGACAAGCAAAAGTGGGCCCCTGGCATGGGCTTCCTTCACCGACCATGGACAAATGCCATGGCAATCTCTCATGGAGGTTTTGCTTCTACTTCCTGTTCTCTGGGTGGTGCTGAGACTGGAACCCAAGGGCTGGTTGCACGCTAGCCAAGCACTCACCTTGGGGCCTCTCCCAGAAGGTTTTACTGTTAGAGACTCTCCGGGGGCTTTCCCCCATGAGCCTCAGTGAGGACAGACTGAACTCGGTTTCCCATGAGCCTTTGCTAGGACAGAGACATGCAGTCCACATCTCCAAAGGGCTGCAGCATTCTGGCCTGACAGTAGGCCTTGTGGCTCATTTTCCACTTTGCTAAAGCCTTGTTCCCTGAGATCCTGAGTGGCCACAGCTTTACACCAGAAGCAGTCTGGTCACATACCTATGACCCCAGCACTTGGGAGGCTGGGGCAGGAGGATTTCCATGAGTTGGAGGCCAGTATGGGCTACATAGTGAAGCTTGTCTCAAAAAACAAAAGCCCCCAACTCTTAGCCTTTTGGTATCTGACACTGTAAATGTCCCTGGCCAGTGTGGCGGGAACCTCAGTTTACCACCCTATTTTTGTCCCTTTAGGGTTGTCCTCTGATTTCTTGGAGCTCCGTTATGCCCAAGGACCCTATTTATGCCCTGTGGGGGGGCAGATGTCTCCAGAGCTGCCATGTCTGCTGCTGCTTCCATCCCTTGCATATCGTGGCGTAGGCACACGGCGGACCTGCGCCGTGTGCCCCCTGAGTGAATGAGAACATCTGGCATGATGCAGGTGCCAGTTAGGCCATTTTTTTTTTTTTAATTTTTATTTATTTTTTTTTTTTCTTGTTTCAGAACCTTTGTTTATTCACTCATTTTTAGGGCTGGCTCAGCCCGCCCCGAGGGCAGGGCTGGCGCAGCATGTGGTGCCGGGGATTGAACCGCGGTCCCTGAAGCTGCCCAAGCTTCCCCAATCAGGCGCTCTAGACCACTGAGCCATCCCGCCGGGCCCCTAGGTCATTTTATATTTTATTTATTTACTGTACTTAGTCCAGTAAATAAGTGAGTAGGCCAAAGTGATTCTCCTGTTTTCAGCTTCCCAAGCGTTGGGATTGCAGGTGTGTACCTCCATACCCAGTTTCATTTCCCAGGGGTGGGGCCGACAGGGCGAGCTGGGGATCGAACCTCTCACCCGAGTCTTCCTTATTATTATTTTTGCCATTCCTGGGCTCCAACTCAGGTCTTTGCATTTGCTGGGCAGGCGCTTATGCCACAGAGCTGTCCCCTTGGCGCCTGAGTCTTCTTAAGCAGGTGCTTTAATCCTCTGAGTTAGCAGGCTAGCTTTTTTTTTTTTTTTGTCTTTTTGAGACAGGGTCTCGCTATGCAGTTCAGGCTGACCTTGAACTCACTTTTGTAGCCCAGGTTGGCTTCGAACTGACACCGATCCTCCTCCCTCAGCCTCCCGAGTGCTGGGATGACAGGTGTGTGCCACCACCCGGCTTGCCTTTATATTTTATTATGTAGGCAATGATGCCAAAAATCCTGCACATATTCATGGCCAGCACAATCTGCCTTTTTCTCCCCCTAGTCCCATGGGCCTTTGCAGTGAGCTACATCCCCAGCTGTTAATTAATTAATTAATTTTTGGTACTAGGTATCAAACCCAGGACCTTGTGCTTGTCAGCTTTAATGCTGAGCTATCACTCCAGCCCAGTTTTTTTCTTTTCTTTTTTTTTTTTTTTTTTAATTTTAAAAATAGAGTATGTACTCTGAAAAAAAAAAAAGTTTACTGGTAAAAGACAAAAGTGGAATCAGAAGAGAAAACGAAAATATTTTAGGAATTTTTTTTTTCTTTTTGAGACAAGGGTCTCGTATGCAGTTGTGTAGCCCAGGCTGGTCTCAAACTCGAAGTGATCCTCCTGCCTCAGCCTCCTAAGTGCTGGGATTAGAGGCATGCACCACCACGCCCGGCCGATCTTTTCTTTCTTTCTAATTTCTTCTATTTTGAGACAGAGTCTTGCTAAATCACTAAGTTGCCCAGTGTGGGCTTGAACTTGAAATCCTCCTGTCTCAGCCTCCTAGAGCGCTGGAGGTGACAGGTGTGCACCGTACACCTGGCTGTGGGCTGTCTATTCTTGGCCTTGCTAGGAACGACATCACAGTAGGTGCTCTTAGGGCCCAGGGTTTTTGCATAGCCCTTTCTCTCCCATGTTCCACAATTGCCCATTTGCCCTCTCTTGGGAGGGGCTGGAACGCAGGACCTGGCTTGCCAGGCCTGGCCAACTAGCTGGTGGCACCTCCGTGTCCCTGCCTGGGTGTGGCATTGGGGGTTAGCTACACAGCGTCCCCTCAATGACTCCAGCACCGTAGGTAGCCTTCAGCCAGCCTCTTGTGGACGAAAAGCGGGAACCTCTGCCCTCCCGGTGCCGCGACGCTGGTCGCCTCCAGCCTGGAACGTAAAGGCCACCTTACCGGAAGTGACCAGCAGGTGGCGCCAGGGACACTGAAAGGGGCTGGGAGCCTTATCCTGGGAGCGAAAAGTTCAGGGCTGCTGTTGCTGCAGGAGGCCGCGACAATCAATGACAGCCTGGCATTCGAAGCCCACGACTGTTGATGTTGACCCATGATATCTGTACAGCTCCCAGCCGGCTCGGAATATCTGGATGAAAGGCCGGCATCGGACCTCCATGCCCCGTGAAGTTTTAGATTTTGATGATGTTTTGTGTTGTTTTGCCTTTTTTGTGACAGGTCTCTTTATGTAGCTCAGGTTGGCCTTGAGCTCATTTTGTTGTCGACTGGCCTTGAATTCCCAAGAATTCTCTTGCTTCAGCCTCCTAAGGGCTGGAATTACACCTAAGTGCCACCACACCCTGATGATTGGTCTATTTTCAGTTGAGGTTTATTTTTTTGCTTTTGGTACCCAGGATAGAACTCAGTGGTACCCGGTATTGAATTCAGGACCTTGCGCTTCTCAGGAACGGGCTTATCCTACTAAGCTATCTCCCTAATTATTTTTATCCATCCCTTGATTGCTTTCTGTCTTATTGGCTCCTCTCAAGGCTGGGGCAGGGAGTACAGGAGGCTAGCTGGTGTGGTGAAGACCTAAATAAATGTTTAAATTAGAATCTTATGCCAGGGGGCTGAGGAGATAGCTCTGTGGCACAAGTGCCTGCCTGGCAAATGCAAGGTCGTGAGTTTGAACACCAGTCCCGCCAAAAAAAAAAAAAAAAAAAAAAGAATTTTATTAGGGACCCTCTGCTATGATTCCCCCCAACAGAAAAAATTCCCCTCACTTCCAGTCAAGTGAAGGAAGTGAACTCAGCTTGCTTTCTTCTTTTTTTTTTTTTTTTTTAATGGGGTATCGAACTCAGGACCTCAGACTTGCTAGGTAAGCACTTGGGCCTCTGAGCATCTCCCCAGCCCTTCTTTCTGGTTTCTTTCTTTCTTTTTCTTGTTTCAGAACTTTTGTTTGTTTATTTATTTTTACAGCCAGCTCAGCCTGCCTTCAGGGCAGGGCTGGCACAGCATGTGGTGCCAGGGATCGAACTGAGGTCCCTGCAGCCGCCTAAGCTTTCCTAAGCAGGTGCTTTAGACCACTGAGCCATCCTTCCGGGCCCCTCTTTCTCGTTTCTGAAATGATTCTGAAGTCCTCTTTCGTGAAGGTTTGGAGTAGCACCGTTATGGCTGGCTCCATGTCCTGAAGTGATTCAGAACGTCCCCACTCAGAGGCAGTCACGCTCTGGGGAGGAGCCAGAAGCCAGAGGGTGCTGGGTCCTGGAGGAGGGCGGGGGAGGCCACAGCATCAGGTGTTTGTGAGCCAGCCTTTCTGCTGGAGGTGACCGGGCCTTGGCAGTCACTCACTGAATTTGTGCTCACACGGTGTGCAGACCCTCAGGAAAGAGGGCCTTCAGACCTGCTTCAGAAAGTGACAAGAACCACAGGGTCAGTGTGCTTAGTGGCTTAGTTGGGGGGGATGCACAGGGTTCTCATGGTGATGGGTCTTTTACTATAATTATTTTTTACGTAACATTCACCATATTGTTTAATCCCATCTGACTCAAGGCTGGTGAATCCTACTGTGCCAAAAATTAAGGAAGTGCTCCCAAGCCAAAATGGTGGGGCTAGTCAGGTAGACAGAGGAACCAGGACTGAGCCCTGAAGGGCCAAGCTAGGGCCGTCTGAGCAACCAAGTGACCATATGAGACACCTATGAGTCCACACTGATGCTTAGTTCAGACACCAGATGTGATGGTTTAGGTCTAGTTGTCCCCCCAAAGCCTCATGCAATCATGGGGTGGGGACGTCTAGACTTTGAGACTCGATCTACGATCCACTGGGATTATGTATTTTAGTACTGATGAGATTATGGTCTGAGTACTGCTGGGAATTATAGGTGTGGCCTGAGGCAGACAGGCTAAGGCAGAGAGCCTGACATAATTGAAAGAGAGACAGAGAGACAGAGTCATGCTGTTGTTCTGCTGCCGATTGGTCCATTGCCTCTGTTACCATTGTTGCTGTTCCGCTGCCATGAATTGCTTCTCTCTGCCATGTGCTACTCAGCCTTGGAGCCGAGCGAATATGAACTGAAACAAACTGTGAGCTAAATAAACCTTTCCTTCCTTCATTTTGCACATTGGATATTTGTCCCAGGAATGAGAGAAAATTAACTAAGATACCAGATTAACACCATACCACAGCCTGGAAGTCCTTGGCCCATATGATCCTCCTGCCTCAGTCTCCCAAGTAGTTGGGACTACAGTGGCTGCCACTGTGCCCAGCTGTACGAGGCCACGCTGATATAAATGAGCAGATACGGGAGGAGCAGGAAGAGAAGAGACAAAGGATCTCAGCTGATGTGGAGAGGGCTAGGGGTAGAGCTCAGCAGGTGTGAGTGGCTGTGTGATCCCCAGCATGGTAAAGCTGCAAGCAGAAGGTAGGGCAGAAATCCATGCCCACAGCAGCACTCTCTGCGGGCCCCCCGCCCCCCATTAATGGATACTAATATCAGTGGTGGAAATTTAGGGGCCTGTAAATTGCCCAGGCCGGGTTTGCACTTACCATCCTCCTGCCTCAGCCTCCCAGGGTGCTGGAACCACATAGGACAGACTGGCTGTTTCAGGTAGGGGCAGGGAACAGTCTCAGTCCACACCTGCAGGCTGCTGGGCTGGCTCTGGGGGACAGTGCTAAGCCAGGTTCTGGAGGACAGTGACCTTGATCTGAGCTTCCAAGACCCTGTCCGCCTGCACTTCCTGTGTGCCTGGCCTTGGGCAGCTGTGCTGGGGGCCACCTTCCTGGGCTCAAGCCTTGCGGCCCACCACAGCCTCACTGACCCCCAGACCCCTCCAGCACGTACTACTGTGTACCCCAGTTGCTGCCTACGTTGCCCAGGTTTCCCAACCCAGTCCCTGCCAGACCATGCCTGCTCCTCACCCTTCCTACTCCACGTCCTTGTTCATGTTTTGGCCCCCAGGGTCAAGCCCAGCACCTGGGCCTGCCGGGAAGGCACTCACCACTGAGCTATGCTTGCTGCCCTTCGAGATGGCAAAGTCTGGCCAAGTTCCTGACTGGCCTTGAGCGTGCGCTCCTCCTGCCTCAGCCTTCTAAGTAGCTAAGGTTACAGGGGTGCACCTATGGGCAGATCTGTGGATTCCCAGTGTTGGGTTGGTAAGAAGCCTAAGGGGGCAGATAGGATGCCGGCTCAGCTTCCTCGCTGACATCTCCATGGTGACGGCAATGACAGCCCTCACCTGGACCTGCCCCAGAACCCTGTCCTGGGCCACATCTGGGTGACCTGACTCCCACAGGCTCCCCTGCCTTGGTACCCAGGAAGGCTGGGGGAGGGGTAAGCATCTGCTCCTCAGCTCCCTCTCTGCCAGGACCTCTGTGTAATCCCAGCTATCCAGGAGGCTGAGGCAGGAGGACTGCAAGTTTGATCCCAGCAAGAGCAACTTAAGAGACCGTGTCTCAAACAAACAAACAAACAAACACCAAAAAGTCTTGTTCAGGGGCTGGCAAGATAGCTCAGCAGTGTAAAGCATCTGCTTAGGCAAGCTTAAGCAACTGCAGGGACCGCAGTTCGATTCCCGGCACTACATGCTGTGCCAGCCCCACTGCCAGGGCAGGCTGAGCCGGCCATAGCATAAATAAATAAAGTTAAAAAAAAAGCCTGGTTCAGTCTCCCACACAAGCAACTGGCCCAGAATAGGAATGTGCACAAAGCTCACTGCTCACGAGCTCTGTGACATGGAGGCTCACTGGAGGGACTGAAATGGCTCACCAGGGTGTCAGTGCTGTCACTGGCCCCGGCTATCCCTACAGACCGGCCCACATGCGCCAGGGTAATTCCATTCCTCAAGAGTCCAGCTGCACCCCTGCCAGACTCAGTGCGAGTGCAGTGTCGTTACCTCCTCTGCCCTTTGCTGTCCTGTTTTTAAGTTGCTCAGGTTGGGCACCACGTTGCCATCTTCCTGCCTTGGCCTCCCCAGAACTGGGGCCTCCGGCATGCACCACCGCATCCGGCTAACGTTTGTCTCCTCAGGCTCCAGTATTCATTCACCCTCAGAGCCATTCACACCTGAGGAGGAACTGGGTAGGATTTAGGGCCAACACCTGGCACAAGGGTGCCCAAGAGCTGGGACTGAAGCTGCCGAGGCGTGGCAGAGAGCGGCAGCAATTGCCGGGGTCCCGCACCTGTCACAAGCTTTATTGTCCCGAGCACTGACTGGCCACACTTCCACAATTCCACTGGGGGGAGGAGAGGGTTGGGGGAAGGGCAGGCCGCCCTAACGGCAGATGCTGCTGCTGGGGAAATGGCTTCCTGTGCCCGTGGTGCCCGGTGCCCGCTGCGGGGCCCTGGACTGTGCCCTGGCCTCAGCACCCAGGAGGGGCAGTGCTTACTAGGTTAGGCCACTAAGCGACTTCTGGGCTGCTGTTAATAGACCCACAAGCGAGTATGCTGAGGGCAGCGTGGGGGGGGGCTGTACCCACGTCCTGATGCCACTCATGGAGCGACCTGGGCTGCTGCTGCGGGCGCACCTGTGGCCTCATTCCCGGAGCCCCAAGCCACAGAGCGCCCTGCATGGCTCCGCCTGCCGAGGACACGGGACAAGCTCTGCAGGCACCTTGCTATTCCCAGAGTAGCCTGTGTGCCCAGGTCCTGAGTCATCTTCTTGGCCCCAGAGGGCACAGTCCTGGCCGTGGTAACAATATTGGCTGGGGCTCCTGCCCTGCCTGTCACCCTCGGGCCAGCAACGGAGGCGAAGCGAAGAGGGCGTGGTAGGAGGGCCCCCCCAGGACCAGGTCCTCCGCATCTCGGAGCCTGGCTTTCCCCGGCCAGGTGGCAGACGAGGGTGACTTGTACCGCTGTATGGATGAGGCTCAGCCTGGGGGTTGCTGAGACCTGCAGGAGACCCTGGCTCTGCTCTGCTCCCAGGGTCTGCAGGGGACCCGGGAAAGGAGGGAGGGGGAGAGGTACCGCCCACCTGGGCGATTCCAGTGCGGCTGGCCCCGGGGAGGGAGGCCCCGGCCAGGGCACGGTCCCTAGCAAGGTCCCAGGACAGGCTGCCACATTCCTCCCTGAGGAAGCTTCCAGGTCCGGCGGGGCTCCGGAAGGGCCACGGTCTGTGGGATGAATTAATTACTGCAGAAGTCTCCAGTGGGACAGTCCTGGTGCCTGCCTCGAGGGGGCGCCGCCAAGCAGCCTGGCAGGGCTCTGGTGTGAACGGCAGCTCCACGGTCTCTCTGGGGTCAGTGCTTGTCCTAGGAGGACAAGGGTCATCAGCCTTGAGGGACGGTGGGCTGAGGGGAGGCGGGAGCATACAGGGAAGGGACAGCAGGTGCTAAGGCTATGGGGGCAGGGAGCTGGGTGTGTCCAGAGTCCCCAAGTTCTATCTTGGCCATCTCGGAGCAGAAGGGGTGCTGCTAGCTGGGCGTGGTGGCTCACGCCTGTAATCCCAGCACTCGGGAGGCTGAGGCAGGAGGATCAGTGCGAGTTCGAGACCAGCCTGGGCTACAAAAGTGAGCTCAAGGCTAGCCTGAACTGCAGAGCGAGACCCTGTCTCAAAAAGACAAAAAAAAAAAAAAAAAAAAAAGAAGGGCTGCTGCTATTCTCTGTGGATACAATTTTAAATTGTTTCTAGAATCTTCCCCACAGGCAGGTATTGCTTTAAAATATGTAAAGGGAAAGAAGCAAGGTGGGAAGGTCAGGAGGGCACAGCACGCCCTCTCCCAGTGCTAAATATTTTAGCCTAGCCCCCCGGCGCCCTCACCTCTTGTTTGTGGGCCTTGTCCTGCGGGTGGACGCCGTTGGCGGAGGCGGAGCTGCCTGCGGTCTGCGAGGGCAGGGAAAGGGACTGAGCTGGGTACCGAAGGCCGCAGTCCCACAGGCTGCCAAGAGGTGGCGAGCACGTACCGCAGGCTCCACCCGCCTCCCGCGGCGACTCCGCCCGCACGCCCGGCCCCGCTGGGCGGCCTCCCTTCCCCACGCTCACCTGCGCCCCGCCGCCCCGCAACGCCTCCACCAGAGCCTCCACATGCTGCGCCTGCTCCAGCGCGGCCCGCAGCGCGTCCTCAGTGCCCGCCAGCTGGCGCTGCAGCCGCTGCAGCTCGGGTGCCGCCGCGGGATCGATGAGCGAGTAGCGCCGCTGCTCCGGGCCCTTGTCCTTCTCCTTGTCCTGGGGGGCGGGATCAGGGCAGCCCGGTGCGTTCCCATGCATGCCTCCTGCTCCCATCTGCCTAACTCAGGGACCCGACCAGGCTTCCCAGCTCCACCTTGCCCACACCCCAAATTCAGGACGTAGAGCCCTGGCCTCGCTAGAGAAGCCTGAGGCCCCCCGGGCTTAGGGCCCTGAAGGAGTAGCGGCTGGTTTCTGGCTGATCACTTCCTGGCTCGGGAGTCACCACCTGGTGGCCCTCTAGCTCTGCACAGGTCACGACACAGGGAGGGTGCCCTGTGTGCTGCATAGCCACCCTGTGATGCCAGGGCACTTCCAGTCCTCACTGCGATTCAGCTCAGCTGTGCTGGGGGACCCCAGGAGGTCGTGGGTCGCCACGTACCAGCCCAGTCAGCTTCTCACGCAGGCCCTGGATGTCGTCCTTGAGCTTCTGCTCCTTGAGCCGCCACTCAGCCTTGTGCACCTCGCGGCTCAGGTCGCGCTCCGGCCCCTGCGAGTGTCGATTGGCCTCCAACAGCAACACGCGCAGCTCATTCAGGCTCCTGGGGGTCAGGGCACAGGGTCAGCCCTGGATCCCAGGCCGTGCGGCCACCCAAGGGGACATCAGTCTCGTGCAAGCCGGAAGAGGAAGCAGAGATGCGTGGGATATTACAGATCTCGCCTGTTACTTGGCTTTTTAATTTTATTTTTTTTGTGCTACTGGGGATCAAACTTGGGACCTTGTGCTTGTGAGTTCTCCCTGGCCCCTTTTAAGTGTTTTTTGGTGGTGGTGGTGTTTTGTTTTGTTTTGTTTTTTAAATCTTTTATGTATTTCTTTATTTGGTACAGGGTCTCACTATGCAGCTCAGACTCACAGTGAATTTCCTGTTTCAGCTCTCCAGCGCTGGGACTACAGGTGTGCACCATGAAGGCCAGTCTTGGGGGTCAGCTAGGCTCCCCCAGGGTGGGGCTGGCACAGCATGTGGTGGCAAGGATCAAACCTGGCTCCTTACCTTGCCAGGCAGGTGCTTACACCACCAAGCTATCTCCTCAGCCCTGTTTTGTTTTCTGAGACAGGGTCTCACTATGCAGTTTAAGCTGGTGTTGAACTCACTATGTAGCCCAGGCTGGCCTCAAGCTCAGTGATCTTCCTGCCTCAGCCTCTGACATGATAGGATCACACAGGTGCCCCACCATGCCCAGTTGGCTTATTTTTCTTTTTAAATTTATTTTATTTTTTCTTGTTTCAGAACTTCTGTTTGTTTGTATGGCCAGCTCAGCCTGCCCTGAGGGCAGGGCTGGCACAGCATACAGTGCCGGGGATCGAACCTTGGTCCTTGCAGCCGCTTAAGCCTTCCTAAGCAGGCGCTCTAAACCTCTGAGCCATCTTGCTGGACCCCAGTTGGCTTATTCTTTTTTTTTTTTTTTTATGGCCAGCTCAGCCTGCCCTGAGGGCAGGGTTGGTGCAGCATGTGATGCCGGGGATCAAACCGTGGTCCCTGCAGCCACCCAAGCTTTCCTAAGCAGGTGCTTTAGAGCACTGAGCCATTCTGCCAGGCCCCGAGTTGGCTTATTCTTAGATGGATTCAGAAAGACTAGAAGTTCTGTCAACTTCTTTCTTTCTCTCTTTCTTTCTTTCTTTCTTTCTTTCTTTCTTTCTTTCTTTCTTTCTTTCTTTCTTTCTTTCTTTCTTTTGTCTTTTTGAAACAAGGTCTCACTATGCAGTCCACGCTGGCCTTGAGCTCACTTTTGTAGCCCAGGCTGGTCTCAAACTCACACTGATCCTCCTGACTCAGCCTCCCAAGTGCTGGCATTACAGGTGTGTGCCACCACACCCAGCTTCTCACTGTCAATTTTTTTTTTTTTTAGAATTTTTTATTTTATTTTATTTACTTTTTTTCTTGTTTCAGAACCTTTGTTTATTTATTCACTCATTTTAATGGCCGGCTCAGCCCGTCCCGAGGGCAGGGCTGGCGCAGCATGTGGTGCCAGGGATCGAACTGCGGTCCCTGCAGCCGCCCAAGCTTTCCCAAGCAGGCGCTTTAGACCACTGAGCCATCCTGTAGGGCCCCCTCACTGTCAATTTCTAACATGATTTTGTCTAGGTTGATCAGTGCAACCCAGACAAAAGCCCCTAGGAATGATGACTTTTATATGAAATTTAAAGGGGTCTCTTGGGGCTGGGGAGATAGCTCAATAGAATAAGCACTTGCCTGGCAAGCACAAGAGCCTGAATTCAATCCCTGGTTCTGCAATAAAAAATAAAAAATAAAAAATAAATAAATAAAGGGCTCTTTGGGACAAGGTCAGGAAAGCACCTGTCTTCCCCATAAATTCTATGCAGAGAACTGTGCTCAGAAGGACTCTGAGGCCAGGTTCTGGGCCCACGCCTGTAATCCCAGCTTCTCAGGAGGCTGAGGCAGGAGGACAGCAAGTTCAGCCCAGCCTGGGCCACTTATCGACTTAGTAAGACTACGTCTCAAAATAAAAATAAGAGCTGAGGGTGGAGCTTGAGGATCCAGCGCCCAGGGCTCAGCTGAGGCTGGAGGGGGGGCAGGGGCGTGGCACTGCCGCCCGCCTCAGCACTCACCGCTCCTTGCGCAGGAGCACTCCGCCTGAGCACTCACCGCTCCTTGCGCAGGAGCACTCCGCCTGAGCACTCACCGCTCCTTGCGCAGCAGCTCCTGGCTGATCAGCAGCAGCTGCCCCGAGGCGTCATGAGTCCTTCGAGACACGGCCTCCAGCTCGGCCTCCAGGCGCCGCTTTTCCTTCAACAGGGCCTCAGCCTTCTTCTCCCCCGACTTGCACTTGCTCTCTAGCGCTGGATGGGGCAGGGTGGGGAGCACAGGGCTGGGTGGCTGTGTCCTGTCACCCAGGGCCCAGCCTGGCCTTGCCCCTATCCCTCCCTGTTCCTCCTCCTTTCCTTTCTCTTTCTGACAGAGGCTTTCACTACGTAGTCCAGGTAATCTTCCTGCCTCAGCCTCCCCAGTGCTGGGACAGCAGGCCTCAAGAGTCTCTGTGGCCAGCACTGGGCCCTGACGGTGGGGATGAGGGTCTGAACGGCTGTCTGGAACAGGAGGAGCCAAGTGGGGCATGGTCCTCAGGGGTAAGATCCTCTGACCTTTGCTGGGACCAGTTAGGCCACGAAGGTGACAGAAGAGGGTGGGAGCACCCGGGAGTGGGACGCCACGACAGCAGAGTCATCCCCTGACAGGCAGAAGCAGGGCTGGTTTGTCCCAGGGTCACTCATGTCACAGCCCCATGTGGTGACCTGCTGTGTACCATGGCTAGAGCCTGTCCCTGATTCCCCAGCCAACCCCCAAACCCCCTAGACTGGGGACAGCACATCAAAGTGGCCTGGGAGAGCTGAGTGTGACGTTCTCGCCTGTCATCCTGGCACTCTGGGAGGTCGAGGCAGGAGGAGTACCAGTTTGTGTCCAGCCTGGGCAATTTAGGGACTTAAGGAGACCTGGTCTTAGGTGGCTGTGGAGAAACCAGGCTTGAGAACAGAGAACCTGGGCTGGGAACTCTGGCCCAGGGACACCCCCGGGGAGACTTACCACTTACTTGGGCCCTGAGCACCTCTGCCTGGGATGTCAAGGCTGTCACCTCTTTGTCCCTCTTGTTCAGCTTGTCCTGCAGGCCTGGAGGAGAGGAGAAGCCATCAACACTCCACTTCCAGGGTGGGGGACCCTGCTTCAGGAGACCTGGGAGGTGGGCACACGAGGCCCTCAGGGTCTCCATCCTTCCTCCTACCAGCCCCGATGGTCACCCTGGGCTAGGGACCTGGCCTGCATCCCCAGGGAACTTGATGATCATTGTCACGTTGTCCTCAAGTGGTAGAATGGGGATTCTGACAACCGTGCCAGCCGAGTGCAGCGGCGCACACCTGCCATCCCAGCACTCTGGGAGGCTGAGGCAGGAGGACTTCGAGTCTGAGCCCCGCCTGGACAACTAAGCCACAAGGATTGCTGTAGGTGTGGGGCCTGTCTGGGCTGCACAGTGAGAGCCTTTCTCCAACAAATCAAACCAAAAGTAAAAAGACAATGTATGGCCCACTTGGCCACTTGATGAGTCAAAGGCAAAACCCCTAAACAAGGTGGCATTGCAAGTGTCCATAGAGAGCCTCCAAAACTCGGTGACGGCACCTGGGATGCAGCTCGGTGGCACAGCGCCCGCCTGGCAAGCTCAAGGTTCTGAGTTTAATTCCCAGTCCCCCACCCACCCCAAAAAAAGGCAAACCTGGGAAAAAACAACAGGCATTAGGCCTAGGAAGAGCTCAGTTCACCCACAGCAAGAGAAAGTGAGTCAGAGCAGCAGGAGACTTCTGAGGGCTACAATCCCAGAGTTCCATGGAAGCCCAGTTAGGAAGCTGGGGGCGGCACACATTCGCTGAGGGGAGGTGACACTGGTCGGGCCCGCAGAGGGGCAGGTAATTGACTGAACCAGTGTTGGTAACAGAGGCTTGAAACTACTTGCGATCACCAGTGGACGACTGGGTAACCACACCAAGGCGTGCCTGCTCTCACTTGCTGGCGTGTTCTGCACAGTGGGAGGGGGAGAACTGTAGGGCCTCACGCGTGGGGCCACAGATGTTGCACATTCAGCAAAGGAGGTGTGGGGGAAGCTGGGAGTGGTGGCCCCCTGCCTGGAATCCCGCCACTCAGCACTCAGGAGGCTGAGGCAGGATTGTTGCAAGTTTGAAACCAATATGGGGGGGCTGGGGAGATAGCTCCGAGGCACAAGTGCCTGCGTGGCAAGTGCAAGGTCGTGAGTTTGAACCCCGGTCCCGCAAAAAAAAAAAAAAAGAAACCAATATGGGGGCTACATAGTGACTTTAAGGTCAGCCTGAACTGCATAGTGAAACCCTGTCTCAAAAAAGAACAGCAACAAAACTAAACAAAAGAAAAGAAAAAACCAAAATACTGCTTAGGCAGAGAGCAGTGGCCAGGGTTCAGTCCCCAGCGTGGTAGTGTGCTGTGCAGGCCCTGCCCCTGGGACGCACTGAGACTGCAACTGAGACTGGGTGTGGTGGCTTGCGCCTGTAATCCCAGGGGATGGGAGGTGGAAAACACAAGGACCGCTATGAGTCCGATCTACGTAGTGAGACCCTGTAGACCCTGTACTAAGCACATAGAAAATAAAATAAAATAGAGGTTAAAATCTAACAAGGACCAGCGCGTGTCCTGCAGCCAGTGCTCTCAGCCTGTGGGCCCCACCCTGTAGCCGGCTGCTGCCTTTGGCTTCCCGGTCCTGCTTCTTTTCTTCAGTTCTGGAAACTGAACCCATAGCTGCCACACTGAGCTGCCTCCCCAGCCCTTGTTGAAAAGTTTTTTTTTTTTTTTGAAAAGTATTTTTTGAGCTTGGATCGAAGTCCCCACATTGCCAAGGGTGGACTTGAACCTGTGACCCTCTGGCCTGAGCCTCCAAGTGCTGGGTGACAGGCATGCGCTGCTTTTATCCTTCTTTATTCTTGTTGCCTTTCAAATTCCCAGGTCATGGCCTGGCGCTGCACCCCTGGACATCCTGCCTGGAAGCAAGAACAGGCTCCAGGAAGATCCTGTCTGCCTGCTGCCCTGATGGGTCCCAATGTCCCAAGGCCAGGGGGTGGCCCTTGAGACAGCTGCTGCCTCCTTCAGGGCGCAGTACCAGCACACAGCCTCCTCTGCACCCTGCCCTCAGCTCTGGGGGCCGGATCCCTCACAGAGAGCTCCGCATGCAGCAGCGGGCGGCTGTCATAGTACTGCAGATGACGCGAACAGCCAGCTCTGCCTGGACCCCGCCACTCACCCTCCACCGTCTCCATCACCCTGATCTTCTCCTCCGAGAGGTCGTCTGAGTGGATCACCTGCAAGGACAGCCCTGTGAGGTCTCCTGGTGACAGGGACGCAGTGCCCATGGTGACCTCCCCACCACAGGAGCCCCAGGCAATTGGCTTCCCTGAGAATGTGTGCCGCGCTGTGGCTGCCTGGCCACACTGTGGCTGTCTGGTCCTCTTCCCCTGCTGCAGACGCCGAGGGCCCCTCCCTGTGGCTCTACCTGGAAGACCTCTCCTGCGGCCGGACACAGGACCACTCGCTTCAGTTTCCCACCCACAAGGTCAGCGCTGAGGGTCTGTGTGGCATGTGCTGTGCCCAGTGCTGCCTCAACACTGCTGGGCCCTGTGAAGCCTGGAGGCCAAGACAAAAGTGTCTGGCCTGGCACACATCACTGTAAGAGCCAAGGCAGCCGGCAGACTCCCCACCATTTCCTGGCAGGAGCTTCTGCGGCTGCCCTTGGAGCCTGCAGGCTGCAGTGTGGCCTCCTGAAGTAGGGCAGCACCCAGCTGAGCAAGTAGTCACCTCCACTGTGGCTGGCTAGCACAACTGTTGTCCCAGGGGTGTCGGGGGCTGAGGCAGGAGGATTGTAAGTTCCATCATCCCAGACTACACAATTTGGCAAGACCTAAATTGTCTAAAAAAACGGGCTAGCCGGGCGTGGTGGTACAAGCCTGTAATCCCAGCATTCAGGAGGCTGAGGCAGGAGGATCAGTGTGAGTTCGAGACCAGCCTGGGCTACAAAGATGAGCTCAAGGCCAGCCTGAACTGCATAGTGAGACCCTCTCTCAAAATGACAAAAAAAAAAAAAAAGGCCGAGGAGATAGCTCAGTGGTCTAAGCACCTGCCTGGCAAATGTGAGGCCCCAGGTTTAATCCCTGGTACTGCACACAGTGCTGGCCCTGGAACCTAGGGCATGCTGTACTGGTCACCAAAACGAGGCATGGTGGCCCATGCCTGTGATCCCAGCACTGGGAAGGCTGAGACAGGAGGATCACCACAAATCCAAACTGTGTAGGAAAATCTTTTGCCAAATCAATAAAGATTAAAAAAAATTTTTTTTTCAAAGATTAGCTTAGGGGGCCCGGCAGGATGGCTCAGTGGTCTAAAGCACCTGCTTAGGAAAGCTTGGGCAGCTTCAGGGACCGTGGTACGATCCCTGGCACCACATGCTGCACCAGCCCTGCCCTCAGGGCAGGCTGAGCCGGCCATAAAAATAAATAAATAAACAAACAAAAGTTCTGAAACAAGAAAAAAAAAAAAAAAGATTAGCTTAGGCCGGGGATGGTGGTGTATGCCTATAATTCCAGCACTTGGAAGGCTGAGGCAGGAGGATCCGCACAAATTTGAGACCAGCCTGGGCTACAAAAGTGAGCTCAAGGCCAGCCTGAACTGCATAGTGAGACCTTGTCTCAAGAAGAGAGAAAAAAAAAAAGTTTAAAAGATTAAAAAAATAAATTTAAAAATGGCTGGAGAGGTAGCTCAGTGTGTTGAATCCCAAGTACTAGGGAAAAAAAGAAAGAAGAAAAAAAAAGAAAGAGAGGGAGGGAACGAGGAAGGTTGAGAAAGAAAGTCAGGTGTTTGGCCTCAGAGCTACAGAAAACTGGCGACCTGAATGTTAAACCCTGGCGTAGGACGTGCCAGGTGCCCAGAGGCAGCAGGGGACCCCCGTGTCAGATGTGGGCCACACTACAGCCAGCCCCTTTCTTAGCTGCCTCTGGCATGCTGGGTCCCCAGGCAGGGGTGGGTACCTCCCTGACACCAGGAGGGGCAATGCCTCTCACAATCTGCTCCCCCAGGTGCTGGGTCCCCCACTAACCTCTCAGAGTTACCGAGACTTGGGGTGATGGGTGACGTGGCACAGAGCGGGCACCAAGGCCCCCCTAAAGGCCCTTCTGGGCCCTGGAGCTGACGCTGCTCCCTGAACCCTGGGAGGAGGCTCTAGCTGAAGGAGGTGGAGCAGGCACTGGGATTTCTAGGCTTGGCGAAAAGTTGGTGCTGCTGACAGAGGCTTCTCCAAGGGCACCTGTCTCACCTTCCAGACCCCTCCGAGGACACAGTGGGACAGGAAGCCTCGGCAGCACTGGCACTGGTAGGAGAGGGCCTGCCAGATGCCTGGGTTGGTATCTGTGAGGGGGCTTTGAGGAGACTAAAGATCTCGCCCAGACGTCGCCCCAGGATGACCCAGGGGACTGGGGGCTGTGCCCCAGCTGCGTGTTTCTCCAGCCCAGGGCTCAACTCCATTTTGCACCAAGCTACACATTCTCAGACATTTTAAATTTTTTATCCTGAGACTGAGTCATGCTAAGTTTCCCAGGCTGGACTTGAAATTGCAATACTCCTGCCTCAGCCTCCCTGAGACCCCGGATGAAAGGTGTGTGCCACCGTGCCCAGCTTGCTGCCCAGCTCACAGAGAGGATGGGGTCCTTGACTGAGCCAGGTGCACCGATCCCCACGGGCTGCTCCTGGGGACAGGCAGAGGAGACCTCAGGGCTCACACACAGAGGCCGCACACGCCCCGCCCTCCCGCTACACCGTGCCTACGTGGCTGTGCGGTGCTGAGCACTGGGCCTCCGCGGCCTGGAGTCTGTTCTCAGCGACCAGGAGCTTCTCCCGCAGCCGCTCGGCCTCCTGCTTGCTCTGGGCCTCGGCGCGCTGCAGCCGCTCATAGTCCAGCATCTTCCGCTCGGCCAGCGCGATCTGCTCTTTGAGGAACTCGATGGCCTGCGCCTGGCCTCGGTACTCCACGTCCAGCCCCTCCAGCTCCTGCGCGCGCAGCTCGGCGTCGCGGCGCCCGTCGCGGGCCTCCTGCAGCTCCAGCCGGTGCTGGGCGGCCTGGGCCTCGAGCTGGGCGCACCAGTGCTGCCGCAGCCCCGCCAGCTCTTCCTGTGCCTCCTGCAGCTTCTGCCGCAGGCCCTCCTTCTCCTTGGTGTGCACGGCCGTCTCCAGGTCATGCTTGGCCTGCAGGTTGCCCAGCTCCAGCTGATGCTCCATCTTGATGCCCTCCAGGACGGCCTTGAGCTCCCCGATCTCCTTCTGCTGGGCGCCGGGGCCTGAGTTCAGCGTGGCCTTCAGGTCCTCCAGGGACTTCTGGTGGTCGGAGGCCAGCGAGTCCAGCTTAGACTTCCAGTTGTCCATGAGGCCCATGTTCTCGCTGGTGGCTTGCTGCACCTTGGCCTTGAGGTCGGCCACCTCTTGAGCGTACTTGTCGTTGGCGGCGCGCAGCTTGTCCACCTCGGCCTGGTAGGCCTTCAGGGCCGCCTCATACTTATCTCGAAGCGCCCCGCTCTCCCGCCGCTGCTCCTGAGAGGCGGACAGCAGCCGCTCCCGAAGCCGCTGCGCCTGGGCCGCCTCGGGGTCATCGGAGGCCGGGGGTCCCGCGTGCAGCAAGCACTGCTGCAGCTGCTCAATTTCACCTCGCCGCAGGCTCAGCTCCTCCTCCAGCTGCAGCACGCGCGACTTCTCCGCCACAGTGGTCAGCTGTGGGGAGAGGGGCAGGCGTGAGTGGCCCTGAGGGCTGAGAGTGGCAGGAGGAGAGCACCCGCTCCCACCCGTGTCCTACAGGCATGAGAGCTGCATGTCCCCTCCATGCTAGGCAAGCGAAACTCCCATCCAAGGTGATGGTTTTCTGGAGGCACCTGTTGATGTTCTTGTACTGCTGGGGATGGAACCCAGGCCTCGCACACGCTGGGCTTGTGCTCTACCACTGAGCTACATCCCAGCCCTTCTGTTAGTTTTCTCAGACAGGTTCTCACTATGTAGTGCAGGCTACCCTAGGACTCACTAGGTAGCCCAGGCTAGCCTCAAACTCAGTGATCCTCCTGCCTCTGCCTCCCAGGTGCTGTAATTGTAGGCACACACCAACCCTGCCTTTTACATTTTTTAAATTTTGAGGGCCTCAAGAAATCACCCAGGCTGGGCTAAAACTTTTGATCTCCCTGCTTCAGCCTTCTAAGAGCTGCAATGAGCTATTCTAAGGCTGCACCCGCACCCTGGCTAACGGCTATGGCTGGCTACTGCGTTTCAAACCATTGGCAGTGCTGGTGATTGAACCCAGGGCTTCTTACATACTACGAAAGGCTCTGCCACTGAGCTGCAGCCTGGCTCTTCATGCTATTTATTTTGTCTTTTAAAGCAATTTTTAGACAGGGTCTCAGTACAAAGCTCAGACTTGTAGTAATCCTCCCATCTCAGGTTCCCCAGCACTGGGATTATAGGCAGGCACCGCCACGCCTGGTTCCAGGCCAGCACAGCATGCCTGGGGTTGCAGGGATGAATCTGCAAACCTGGCGCTTACCAGACAGGCATGTGGGCCTCTGAGCGTTCTTCCTAGCCTCTTATTTAGTCCTTTGGAAACAGGGTCCCTGCTGTGCATTTCAGGCTGGCCTTGAGCTCACTTTGCAACCCAGGCTCAAATTCACAAGGATCCTTCTACCTCAGCCTCCCAAGTGCTGGGATTAGAGACATTTGCCACCACATCTGCCTTATTTTTTATTTTCATATTATTTTTAAAGGGCAGGGGCTAGGGAGATAGCTCAGTAGAGTAGTAAGCACTTGTCTGACAAGTGTAATTGAACCAGAGTTCAAGTCCCGGTTCCACAAAATGTAAAATAAATAATAAAGGGCAAAGGCCAGAGTAAACTTTTCCTCTCTGTAATGAGGCACTTGGCAGAACAGGCAGATCCCAGAGGGGCCAGGTCACAGAGGAGACCGAGGGAGGGTGGGGCTTTGTGGCCCAGCGGCCAGAAGCACCATCATCACAGACCTAGAAAATATATTTTCCCCCATTTCTTCTTTGAGATAGGTTCCTCACTATGTAGTTCAGGCTGGTCTCAAACTTACTACATGTCGCCCAGGCTGGTCTCAAACTCCCAAGGATCCTCCTTCCTTAACCTCCCAAGTGCTGGGATTACAGACGTGCACCACCATGCCTAGCTAGAAACTATATATTTTTTTTTTGTCTTTTAGAGACAGGGTCTCGCTATGCAGTTGAGGCTGGCCTTGAGCTCACTTTTGTAGCCCAGGCTGGTCTCAAACTCACACCAATCCTCCTGCCTCAGCCTCCCAAGTGCTGGGATTACAGGTGTGCACCACCACGCCCGGCTTCGCAAGGCCTTTCTGAGAGAGGGGCTTGCTAAATTGCCCAGGCTGGGCTCAAACTCGGGATCACCCATTTTTTTCCTTTGTAATCTGGCCAAGGTTAGAACAAATCGCCTCCTTCGCAAGGACCCCAACCTGGGCACTGCCTGGATGGGCCCTGCACACAGCCCTGGTGCACATGGGCATGCGCCGCATGAGCTTGCACAATCCCAGTGCATGCAAAGCCTCATGTGTCTCTAGGAATCCACCAGCACGCAATCGCCTACCCGTGTGCCACAGCCACAGGCAAACCCATGCTGCTGGTCTGGGCCTCCTGCTATCTATGTGCGCCCTCCTTGTGCCCCGCAACAAAGACCTGCGGGGGTGGGGGCGGAGTGCATGCGCAGTGGGCCCTAGGTCTGCAGTGTGGATCAGAGACCACGCCTGGCACTTCTAGGCAGAACACTCCTGGGGCTCCCCAGCTCTAGGGCTGCCACAGTCCCATTCACTCAGGAAACCCATAAAACTTTGCCAAAGTCTCACTTTTTTTTTTTTCCCCCTCCTAATACTGGATTTGATCCCAGGGGCTTCACACTGAGCTGCATCCTTATTAATTCACTGATTGACACTAAATTGCCCAAGCTGGGCTGGAACCTGTGACCCTCCTGCCTTAGCCTCCAAGTGAACCAGGATGACAAGCATGTGCCACCACACCCAGCTGCCCTAGTTATTTCCTGAGTCCAGGACCTCAGTTGGGCCCTTCCAGCTTCCAAGGAGTGGCCCCACTGGGCAAGAGAGCCCAGGTCTGCAGGTCCCACCCCCTGCCCTCCCCAGCCTTCTCAGGCTGGGGGCTCTGGACATGGGCCATTCTGGGCACCCAAGGCAATGGAGGGAGATGGGGTAGGGTCCCCTGGGGCCAGCTCAGCATCCGGGCACGGTCCTAGGGAGTCAGGCCCCCAGAAGCATCACACCACTGCACTGGAGGCTAAGAATATTTCCAAACCTCCGTCCTAGATGGGTCACAAAAGTAAAAAAAGCAACGATGATAGCAGCCCAGGTTGGGTCGGTCAGGATAGAGGCTGAGGGGTGGCTGCCAGCGGGCGGGCGCGTTACCCTGTTGTCCGCCAATTCCCGGAGCAGTCGCTCCGCCTGCGCCTTCTCCAGTAGCAGGCTCTGCTCCAGCTCCCCAATGCGCGCATGCTCCAGCTGCGTCTGGGTCTGCTCCGCCCGCGGACCGGGCAGGGGGCGTGGGGAGGGGCAAGGGGAAGAGAGGGCCGGAGGCGGAAAGGAGAGGGAGAGAGAAAGAGGCGTCATCTTCCGTGTAGAGACCAGAGGGAGAACAGATGAGCAGAATCGCCCGGGAAAGAGAGCAGGCTGGGGTCAGTGCGTGGACGGCAGAGTGGACCGCGGGGACCCTGAACTGCTCCCGCTGTGGTGGCAATGAGCACCCCATTCCCCGCTCCACCCCTAGCCTTGCCTGGCCTCCTCCCGCAGCCCCTGGGAAGCCTATGGGCTGAGCGCATTTTAGACACAAGCCTGGCCCTTGAGGGGTGTGTGTGTGAATAAAGCAATACCCCAAATTCTGGCCCAACAGGCCTGCGCTGGATAGGAAAAACCCAGGGAAGGAAAGGTTTTCAAAAAGAAACCCAGGCCTGGTCGAGCTGGCCCGAAGCTGCCCACCCACCCTGGGCCCTCAGGAGGGTGCTTGGTCTGCAGCAGACACAAGGGCACTTTTGTCCCCGTGTCACAACGCCTCCTTCATCACTAACAAAGCCCCCCATTCTCGGGGTGTTGAGCTGGCATCTGCCCTGGAGGGAACAGGCAGGCGAGGGCTCTGCTCAGGCACCCCCAACTTGGAAAACAAGGTCATCTTGGGCAGAGGTGGGCCACATGGTAAAACAAACCCCAGTCCCTTGTGGATCTGGTAAACTGAGGCACATAACCCTGTACCCCTAGATTCTACTAACATCAGACTGAAAATGTTAAAAGAAAATTGTGTCTCTGCTGAGCAGGGCTGGGCCTCTGTCCTTGTTCACCCATTAACAACAGAGTGTGAAGCTGTCTACCCAGGATCTGTGCATTCCAAGGATGGGGGGAACCCACGGGGGTCACGAAACCAATCCCTCAGACACCAAGGGCCAGAGACAATAGTACTACACTTCCTCTTTCATTCCCATGGGGTCTGCCCCTTACAGCAGCCTGACTTTGAAAAAATGTCTTGAGACAGGGTCTCACTAAATGCTGTGAACCAGCCATGACCCTCTCCTGTCTCAGCCTCCCAATTACCTGGGATTACAGGTATGTGCTGCCATACCTGGCTCAGTGGCCAGTGTTTGTGTTTTGTTTTTCTTTTTTTTTTTTTTTAATTTTTTCTCATTTCAGAACCTTTGTTTGTTTATTCAGTCATTTTTATGGCCGGCTCAGCCTGCCCCGAGGGCAGGGCTGGCGCAGCATGTGGTGCCGGGGATTGAACCGAGGTCCCTGAAGCCGCCCAAGCTTTCCCAAGCAGGCGCTTTAGACCACTGAGCCATCCCACCGTGCCCCTGTGTTTTGTTTTTCTTGAGGGTCTTGCTAAGTTGCCCAGGCTGGCCAGGAACTGTTATTCTCTTGCCTTAGCCTCCCCAGTAGCTGGGATCACAGGCATGTACCACTGGGCTCAGCACAAGGGCTTATTTTTAATTAATTAGCTAACTTGTGTGTGCGTGTGTGTGGTTCCTGGGATTGAACTCAGGACCCTGGGCTTGCCAGGCAGGCGCTTATTCTATTGAGCTATTTCCCTGGCTTCTGTCTATTGAGTCAGGGTCCAGATTGGCCTCGAGCTCTTGGCAATCCTCCTGCTTCAGCCTGCAGAGTGCTGGAATGATTGGTGCGTGCCACCATTTCTTGCTGGGGCTTGTTTCATTAGTGACAGGAATGTCCTCGAGACGCTAGACAGATGCACCACACACCCTTGGTTTCCCTGAGGCTTCAGTGCTTCGTCCTCAACAAATAGCTGAGTCTGGTTCATAAAACACGTTCGCCTCGGTAAATCCACAAGGCAGGGGTTTCGGGCAGGAGGATCAGCAGGTACAAAGAGCAGTGGAGGCAGGGCATGGCTGGGGAGGAAACCATTATGTCAGCAGTGTCACAAATAAGCAGGGATGGATGTGAGCTGGGGCTGGACAGGGAGGGGTTCTGGATCCTTCAGGCCACCGTCCAGGGCCTGAATGTTACTGAGTCACAGCACTGCTCCTGGGAGCTGGAAAGGAATTGGCCAGACTGGATTTACTACTACTTCTACTTCTACTAGCTCTTCCTCTTCCTCTTCCTCGTCCTCCTCCTCCTCGTCCTCCTCCTCGTCCTCCTCCTCTTCTTCTTCTTCTGTCTTTTTGAGACAGGGTCTCGCTATGCAGTTCAGGCTGGCCTTGAGCTCACTTTTGTAGCCTAGGCTGGTCTCTAACTCACTCCGATCCTCCTGCCTCAGCCTCCCAAGTGCTGAGATTACAGGCATGAGCCACCACGCCTGGCTTGGATTTGAATTTTCATCTTTCTCTCCCTTCTTTTTCTTCCTGTGGTACTGGGAATTGAACCTCAGACCTTCGCACTGAGCTACACCCCCAGCCTTTTGTATTTTTTGAGCTAAGGTCTTGCTACATCACTAAGTTGCCTAGGATGGACTTAAACTTTTGATGTCCTCCTGCTTCAGCCTCCCAGAGTGACAGGTGAGCATGAACACACCTGGCTTTCACTTGTGTTTCTAAAAAGCTCCGGTCACAGGATGCCTAGGACTGAAGGGGGCTGTCACTTTGGAGGGGCAGAGGGGGGCTGAGCCAAGGTCACCTCTGAGCTGGCCATGGCTAAAACTAGGTGGTATACAGGAGTTCAGGATGCTGTCCTTGCTGTTCCTCTCTAGGCTTCATTCTTTCCAAAGCTATGCATTTATGAAGCTATTTTCAAAAGACTGTCTGGGCCAGGGATTAGGCTCAGTGGCATAAGCACCTGCCTGGCAAGTGCAAAGTCCTGAGTTCAATCCCTGGTACTAAGAAAAAAAAAAAAAAAAAAAAAAAAAGACTGTTCTGGTGCCAGTGTGAGCAAGAGAACCCTGAGGAATGAAGCAGGAGGGAGGGCCAGGCAGGGGCTGCCAGAGTGGCCCAGTGGAGAACTGTGAGACTTGTGGGTCCAGCCCCTCAGAAGGGAGCAAGAAGCATGAATGAAGGATGAGGGATGGGAAACCCAGCCATCTGGCTTGGACGAGTTGTGCCTGGGACACCACAGTGCACTCAGGGGCACTCCAGGGCCACTGGCTCTCTTTCCTGAAGCCAGGACAGAGGCAAGGGACAGATTTCCCCTCAGATTCTACAGGGAGCCACGCTTGTTCTGGAACATTTTGGTTTCAGGCTCTGACACCTAGAACTGTGGCAACAGAAATGCGTGTTGTTTTCTGCCACTCACCTGGGTGGGATTGGGGGTGGCCCTGGCATATATGAGGTCCACCAAGGACACTGGAAACCACAGACTGGCTGCATGCTCAGGAGGCAAGGGTGGAGGAGGCTACAGGGCCCAGCACTCAGAGGCCAGGAAGTGAGTGGCACCAGCCCAGGAGGCTGAGAAGGTGGAATGGGGGATGGGAGGTCGGTTAAGAAGTTGTGCTATGAGATTATCAAGAGATGGGGTAGTATAGCCCAAGGGGACCCGGGAAGTCATGGAATGGCTCTGCTCTATAATTTTGACTTTTAAGATGGGTGGGGAGAAGTGGAACTTGGGGCCAATTTGGTCTCAATTAGGTTTGCACAATAAAAATTGGTCCTTTGGGATGCACTAGCCCTCTGTCACTGTCTGTCCTGCCTCCTGCCTCTCTTAATCAGACCTGATTGGTCAGGGGTGGACACCTGACCCAGAATCAGCCAGGCCATTGGCTAGCCCAAGACCAATCAGATTCTCTCATGAAGATAACTGATAAGGGACGGGCAATGATGACCAGGCAGCCTGGAGAAGGGAGTTGTAAATGCTGAGAGGAGATATAGTGAGAGAGACAGGCAGGGAGACCTGGAGTCACAGACAAGACGGAGGCCCGCAGGGTGGGAAAGAGGTGGGCTGGGCTCCTGGCGCTGTTGCTGGATCCCTTGCCTTGGGGGGCTGTGAAATTCCCTGCAGCTGCTCAGCAATGCTCCTGGTGATGGGGGCTGGCTGGAGGGGATGGTTCCGGCAACCACAGGTGCCATTCTGGAAATCCACCCGGCCCCTGCAGGACGGCTACCCATCAGAAAGCCCCACAGACAAAACCACATGATCTGTTTCTTTGCCTGTGAGAGGCACTTAAGTCAGAGGAGCCTGAACCAGGCTGAGGTCCTGCATGTGACAGTCCAGCATCAGAACCTGCTTCAGCCGGGGTGGAAACAGCAGGCAGGACCACAGGCAGCCCCGCCTTCCTCACTGGGAGGCCTCCAAGGGACAGGATACCCACTGGCAGAAAACTGGCTCTCACAGGGTCAGAAACTGTGGATTCTGATCTGCACCGAGAAATAATCTACTGCAGTGACCCCTGAAGTGTGACCCCAGAGGCAATCACCAGGGTGCTTGGCAGAAATGCAGACTCCTGGGTCCCACCCAGGTCTGCTGAGCTGGAGCTGCTAAGGTTCAACACCCTCCTCTTACATATGAGGAAACTGAGGTCAGAGGGAGAGAAGAGGCTGTCCATGGCCTCTTGGGCCCAGGACCAGAGTGCAGGGCTCACAGACCTCGCTGTCCTCTGCCCCATCGAGACCTCGGGGCACCCTTGACCTGCAACATCTCCCAGGAGTGGTGAGGACTTCAGCAGGAAGGTGTCCTTTGGTCTCTGCATGGTTGGGGGAGGTTTCAAGAACCACTTAGGGTACCCCATTTCCTTGGCTGGACCCCATGTATGCAGTGACAGAACTCAGGGGCTCCCGCAAGATGCAGCCTACGGCTGGCTCAGGGGCCAGGGGCTCTGGCCCCAGTCCCTCCCGCTGAGAGCTGGCCCAGGACTTGGGTGGGTCTCATCGTCCTGAGCCTCAGCCTTCCCGTCCACACTCTGTGACTGCCCCAGCTACTTCCGACCACATTAGACCTGGAGAACAGGTGCAGACAGACCCAAGGGACAGCATCAGGGGCAGGAGGAACAGGCAGCCCTGTGTCCTGACTGTCCCAGCTCCATCCTGTTCCCTCCCCAGTCCCCAACACAGGGCCGCTCTGCATTCCAGAGCAAAGCCATCCACTTGTGACAACTGCTGGTCCCCTGCCTCTCCCCCACATCCCAAGGTGTGAACTTCGGTCCCAGAGTGACCACCTGGCCCCCTTGGCTATGTGCATGGCAAGGGGGCCTGGGATGCAACGCGAGCCCCACCCACGGTTACCTCCAGGTCTCCCTTGGTGATGGACTCCTCCTCCACGCGGAACTGCAGGTCCTCCACTTTCCTGCGGGTGAGACGGGGTTAAGCAGGAGCTCGAGCTCTGGAGGCAGCCGTGCAGAGGGACCCGGCCCAGCAGAGTAGGCCCACACAGTCCTGTGACTGAAGACTTCCCACCTTCCCACCCACTCTGAGCAAGATCCTCCTCTCCCCAGGGCCTGGGGAATAAAGGACAGTGGCTCTGGGACAGAAGCACTAGACTCTGACACCAAGACACACACACACACACACACACACACACACATTTTTTGAGACAGGGTCTTGCTATGCAGTTCAGGCTGGCCTTCAGCTCACTTTTGTAGCCCAGGCTGGTCTCGAACTCACACTGATCTCCTGCCTCAGCCTCCCAAGTGCTGGGATTACAGGCGTGTGCCACCAAGCCTGGCTTCAAGACCCATTTTCAAAGCTGCTCTCTCTAGGACCTCCTGACAGCTTGCAGCATAGCCACGAGGCAATGCCCAGAAAGGCCAGGAGCCTGTCCAAGGTCCCACAGCAAGTCCCGAGTGGTGAGTGGCACCTGCACCCAGGCCCTTCCTGAACACAACTCCCATGATATTGTAAACTGTCCACAGTGGCTGCGTCACCATGGAAACCACATGTGTGAGCTTAGGCGGATATAAATAAACCCTGTGCCCCTGAGTGGGACAGGAACACCAGCCTGAGGGACAGCACAGCCACTGCAAACAGCCTGGAGCAGGGTGCCAGGAGGGCTACACCAGGCAGGGGCTGTGCCAGTGGCAGGGAGGGGAAGGACGCCAGAAGTTTCGTGTGTTCCTGGGGCGCAGGAGACTCTGTCCCCCAGGTCAGGTCAAAATTCCCCACCCCCAGGGACCCTGAGGTAGCTGGCTGGGGCTCTGGGGAGGTCACCCCCACGGCATGTTTCTACGGGCTCGTCGGATCCCTGACTTGGCCAGGAGCTTCCATGGGGCATGAGGGAGAAGCGGCCTCGGAAACACACAAGGACACAGCCTCAGCTCACCCTGTGGCAGGGCAGATGAGCCAGTGGCCCTAGCCTGTCCCTTCCCTGTGACCATGACAACAGTGGCATGGCCTGCCCCAACCAAGGACTGGACTGGGGGAGACACTGGTGCAGGGCCATTTCTGGCATGTGAAGGGGAACGGAGCCCCACACAGGGCTGGGAGCTCCATGTGAGGGGCTTTGCAGGGCTGCTCTTGGCTGGAACTGGCACACATGGCGATGGGGACACTAGGCCTTCTACATGTGGCTCCCCATGCTCTGCTTGGGGTGCCCCTGGCCAGGAAGGAGACAGAGCTTTGAGACTCTTCTTCCTTCCTTACTTCTTTTTTTTTTTTTTTGTGGGACCAGGGTTCGAACTCACGACCTTGCACTTGCCCAGCAGGCACTTGTGCCTCGGAGCTATCTCCCCAGTCCCTCCTTCCTTACTTCTAATGCGTTTGGTACAGGGTCTCACTACGTAGCTCGGACGCATAGTGATCCTCCTCCACTTTTTTATTTTTCTATAGCTATACTGGGGACTGAACCCAGGGCCTTCATACTGAGGTATATCCCCAGCCTTTTTCAATTTTGAGACAAGGTCTCACCAAATTACTAATTGCCCAGGCTGGGCTTCAACTTGCCACCGTCCTGCCTCAGCCTCCCAGGGTGCTGGGGTTCCAGGTGAGCACCGCTACACCTCTCATCATCTTGGGAGTCTTAGACGACGAAGGCCCACAGATCAGTCAGAGTCCACAGAGACACAGCCAGTCAAGCAGCAGATGTGGCACTGGGCCGGAGCCTCACGTTCCTGGCCTGAGGCTCCACACGCACCTTCGTTCCTCCTCCAGCTGGTTGGACAGGTCCACCTTCTCCTTGCGCACGCTGTCCACCAGTAGCCGCGCCCGCTGCAGCTTTTCCTCCGCCTCTGCAACATACTGGGCCCGCCAGGGCCATGGCAGGGTCATGGCAAGGCCGAGGCCAGGCAGCCCCCACTGGGCACAGACAGTGGGCCTCACCCAGGGGACCCAAGAGCCATCCCGCCTCTGCTGCTGCCACCGCCCTCCACCTAAGGGTCACTGCTGTCCAGGGATGGCCCCTCCCATCACACACTCATGAGCCTGGCTTGAGACAGGTTTCATTTGTTTGTACTGGGCGCTGAACCCGGGTCTTCTACATCCCTACCCTTTTTTATTCTGTGGGGACAAGGTCTTGATAAATCATGGGCTGAGCTCAAACTTGCATCCTCCTGACTCAGCCTCCCACGGTGCTGGGATTCTGGGCATGGAGCACCCAAAAGCCATGTGCACCTCTAGCACGAGAAGGGCTTGGAGGAGATGCATGGGTGCTGTTGGGGGTCCTCCACGTGCTGGGCCCCCTCCCGAGACTGCACAGGGTGCAGGCCCCGCTGCCGCCCACCTGCTCGTGCTGTGCCTTGAGCAGCGCAATCTCCTTCTCCACTTCACAGATGTGGCTGGTGGCCTTGGCCACCTCGGCCCGCTCCAGGTCCCGCTCGGCCAGCAGCTGCTCGATGTGCTGCTGCTTCTCCTTCAGCGCCTCCTGCAGAGCCGTGGTGCCAGAAATCTTGCGGGCGTAGCGCGAGGAGGTCTCCGTGAGCTGCGGGGAAGGTGCAGCTGGTGCTCAGGGGTCTGAGGCTACAGGAACCCAGCAGGTGGCCTTAACCCCTGGTAGCTGGCACTGGTGTCACCACTGTGCTGGCCTTGCCAACCTAGCCCCACAGGAACAGTGACACAGGTGACTCAGGGTCCCTGCCATGCCCAACCTGCTGGCCCCTCCGAATGCCTGCCGGCATCTCCGCCGCCCTTCCAAATGCCACAGAAGGGCACAGCTGCCAGGTCAGTGACCTAAAAGTGGTAAGAGACATCATGGGACCATCCTTCCTCCAAAAATGGCCTGGGCCTGAGCAAGCTGCGGCCCCTAGCACCACGCTTACCAGGCCACTGCGGCTGGGCCGGCCACCCACTGAGGAGGCCACGGAGCTGACCGAGCTGATGGAAGAGCTGCTGGGACTGTGGGTGAGCGCAGAAACACCCATGGCCATGCGCTTGGTCTTCTTGGCCTTGGCCGGGCTAGTGGACGGGAAACCGATGCGGATCACCTTGTGGATGGGCGCGAAGAGGCCGAACTTGGGTGGGCACTGGAAGTACCTGGGGACAGGCAGCAGCTGCTGTCATGGCCCCAAGAAGGAGCACAGCACCTGCTGCCGACACCCAAGCCCAGCAGGCTCAAGCCTCCAATGGGCAGGATACCTAGACAGTGGGACACCTGAGCCCCTCCGTGAAACCTGCTGTGAGATACTCCTGCCTCAGCCTCCTGGTGACAGGCTGGGGCTATGGGTGGTATGACCGCTCTTGGCTCTGCCTGCCCCACTCAGCTGTGAGGGCAGGAAGGGAACGCAGGGGAAGGTGATGCTCCTGGCGTTCGCAGGCCACTGTGTGACCTTTGGCCACCCTGGCCGGTATCTCCTTGGTCCCCTCGTGTGACAATCCCTCCATCCCCATCCATCCCTGTGGGCAGCCACCGGAAGGGGCCAGGCACCCCCGGCTTCCTCCGAAGGCCTTGTACAGCTCCCCGGAAACCACCTACCTGGTGCCCGCCACTGCCCCGTCGTTCTTCCCCAGGGGCTCATCCAGCTCCACACCGCACCACTCGCCCTTGGCGAAGTCTGTCTCACCCACATACCGCACCACGCCAGTTTTTGTGCCACCCACCTGTTGGCACACAGAGGCAAGAAGGAGGTGGGCACCTGGGCGATCTGAAAGCCCATCTTTCCCTTCTAGTACGCACAGAACAGGGGACTGGGAGGAGGGGACAGCTAGGAGGGACACAAGCGGCAGCACCTATGCACCCACATCAGTGTGCGGGCACACGCTATGTTCTGCATCCGGTCTCTGCCCCTTTGACGCTGTGTGAGCTTGGGCAGGTGACCTAACCTCTCTGAGCCTAGGCACCTGCGCCTGTGCAAAGAACCTTCCTGACAATTCGGTATGGGTGGGTAGGGGCTGGTTTATCCTGGTGCGTCCCTGAGTGTTCTCTCTCACAAGGGTTTCAGTGGTGGCTTCCAGGGGCTGGTGGGGAAAAAGAAACGGGCAGCTACTGTTTAATGGGTCCAGAATTCAGTTTTGCAAGATGACAGTTCTGGAGATCTAAAAATGGTTAAGACGGTTGTTATTCTTTTAGCCATAATTAAAAAAAAGAAGAAGAAGAAGAAAAAGAAGAAGAACCTCTAAGGGTAGGACAATAAAATGTGTGAATACAACCATAAAAATAGCTTCAAAAATTTAAATCCAAGTCATACATATACATACATTAAAGTGTCAAATTCTTGGAAAAGCTTCAAAAGACCAGAAGTTTCTCTGCTGTCTCTGTAAACAAACACTTTGAAGTCTCTAGGTGGAACTGTCGGTGTTTATGTGCACGTCTCTAAATAGCATACTGCAGGGCTACTTTTTTCTCTCTGGCACTGGCATTCCCCTCCTTCCATCCCCAGCCCTTTTTATTGAGGCAGGGTTGTTGCAGTTACTGAGTTACACAGGCCCCACTTGACCTTGGGGTCCTCCTGCCTCAGCCTCCCGGTGGGGAGCACTGGGGAGACGGGTGCACCTGTCTGGCCCACAGCGATTCCTTCGTACTGGGTTCTGTGGATTCACGATGGAGGCCTCCGCCTTTCCCTCCCTGTTCTCTCCTCAGCCCCAGCTGGGCCGAGTCTGACCCGCTGACAGAGCCCCTCCGCTCTCCTTCCCCTTCCTGTGCCATCTGCCTCTGCTCCACTTCTAGATTTCCTGAGCAGAGTCTTCCAGCACTTCTGTACTTTCCTGTTTCGGGGACCACATTTTCCACAGCTTTTCGGCTTCATGAATATTCACATCCGAATGAATGTTCCTGTCCCTATATTTGGCAGCGCTTTGCTCCTGTTCAAGGCCTCAGTGCCGACGCCAGCTCTGACTGCTCTGAGGAATGGCAGTCCTCTCGAGAAGGCTCTCCAGCCCCGCCTGGAGGGGAAGGCCCTGGCCACCAGCAGGCAAGCGAGAGCCTTTCTCACTCTGCCTGGGAGCTACATGGATCAGGAAGTTCTGCCTGGGTCTTTTAGGAAGCCACCGAGGCCTCACCCACACAGCACTGGGTTTGGCCCTCTTGGCCTTGTTTTATTTTGCTTAGTGGGACTTAGAAGCATTGAACCCAGGGCCCTCACATAGAGCTGCCTCCACTTCTAAGCTCTTTGTTTTTTAACTTCGTGTCAGGGTCTCGCTATATCACTAAGTGGCCCAGGCGGAGCTGAACCTTGCAATCCTCCTGCCTCAGCCTCTCAAGTACTGGGATTCCAAGCAGGTAAGTCTCTAGGATCCAGCAGGTCTGGTGTCCTGGTAAGAAGAGAGGAGGGCAGACGCAGATTTGCAGCACAGTTGCAGGCCGAGACAGCTGCTGCACAGCTAAGGATAGCTCAGGGCTGACTCTCCCCGGCACCTTCCTTCAAGGGCTGGGCCTCGCCCAGAGCTCTACTAGGGACCTCCAGCCTCCAGGCTGCTGGAGGGCAATTTCTGGCCTGTTAAGCCTCCCAGGACGGGGCCGGGGAGACAGCTAAAAAGAGAAAAAGCCTCCATGGTGCGTCGAGCTCTGAGCACGGTGGTGCACAAGCCTAGTGTTCAATCCTCAAGGATGGGGGAAAATCCTGTTTTATATCTGGGACTCAGATCAGAAAGGTGAAGAGGTTTATCCAGGGCCACACACAGCTTGTCTCCAAAGCTGATGTGAACTGCCTGTCCGGGCACTCACGGCCTGGTGCCCGTGAGGACCAAGTGCTCCTGTCCACTCACCCCCTCCCCTTCTCCTCCCCTCCCCCCACTCACCAGCACTCGGTCTCCCAGGCGCAGGTCCTTGTCACCTCGCTTCACGGAACCACTATCGGAGAGGTTAGAGCCCGACTCGTTGCCGGTCTTCACCGCGCTGCCGAGCACGCTGTCCCGAAGTGGAAGGACGCGGCTGGCCAGTGGGGGCGTAGCCGTGCCGGAGTGCAGCGACAGGTTCTGGGCTGTGAGGGACTCCACGGAATGGGTGTCGCTGCTCGAGCCCTCGGCTGCCGGCTGCCGGGTGAGCTTGGATGGCCGTGTGAAGATGCCCTGCAGCGCCGGGCACTCGAAGTATCGCACGCCGCCCACCGCGCCATCGTTCTTGCCCACTGGCTCGTCCAGCACCACCCCGGCCCACTGGCCCGGTGCGAACTGCGTCTCGCCCAGATACTGCACCACACCTGGCTTCACACCGTTCACCCACACGCGCTCACCGACCACAAAGTCGCCCAGGAAGTCATCGCCCACTTCTGCTGCTTTCGGGCCTGGCTTCTCGGAGGCGGCAGGGGTGGCAGTGGCCGCGGAGGATGGGGAACCCGATGTCTGCTTGTGCAGGGGGGAACCTGTGGACCAGGAGGCGCTGTGGTTACTGCTAGCCTGGGAACCGAGGACATAGCCTGGGCTGGAAAGATGGGGAAACTGAGGCAAGAGCAGTGTCGCCTTGCTCCTCCAGTCTCTCGTCCAGCTCAGGAACAGCTCTGTCATGGAGCAAGGTATGTGAGCCTCCAGGTCACAGAGCCCAGGGCACAGCCAGAGTGGTGGGGTACACCTGTTCCTCAGCTCTCTCATAGGCTGAGTAGGTCCGAAGTTCAGTACAAAGGTCCCAGGTTCAACTCCCTAAGAACATGCACTACCTTGGGGGTCTCTGACCCAGAGACCCCCAGGACCCACAAAAGGGCATGGCCTGGGCCTGGTGGGATGGCTCAGTGGTCTAAAGCGCCTGCTTGGGAAAGCTTGGGCAGCTTCAGGGACCAAGGTTCGATCCGCGGCACCACATGCTGCGTCAACCCTGCCCTCAGGGCGGGCTGAGTCGGCCATAAAAATGAGTGAGTAAACAAAGGTTCTGAAACAAGAAAAATAAATAAATAAAATAAGGGCATGGCCTGCTCCTGGTCACCAGAAGAGAGCAAGGCTAGGGACACCTGGGAGTGAGGCAGGAGGCCCCGTCCACCATCTGGCTCCGCCCACAGAGGCAGGAGACTCTTAAGCCTGCACTGGAGTGATGGGTCCTCTGACCACTGCCCGCAACAGGAAGGAGCCCATGGCTCAGAAGTGAGGGTCTCCCTAAGGGGGCTGCTGTCCAAGATTTGTCTCCAGCGAGCCGCAGATGCCGGACAGAAGGCGGCTCGCTCAGGCGCACACTGTAACTGCAGGGCCGCTGCTCTTTCGGGGGCAGGGCCCCACTCTGCTCAAGCTGCTCTGGCATTGCAGTCTGTGTCCCTGGCCTACGTCATCCCCCTTTCCTGCCAGCTGAGCATGTGGCAGAGAATCCTCCACTGCAGAGGCTGATGTGCTGTGGTGTGCTGGCAGCGGCAGTGCCGGGTCCCCTCGCAGCCGCAGTTTCTGGGCCTTTCCCAAAGCTGCCCCAGGAGCACCGGCAGGGGGCTCCCACTGCTGGCCCAGGCCTTGCTGGCTGCACTCCAGCGAGCCATTGCCTGCACCCCAGGACATGGGTGGTCAGGACAGAGGCCTATGGGAGGGTCAGTGCTGCCTCCCACATGGGGGCCAGGTAGGACTGTGAACCTGCACAACCTTAGGGCACTAGGTCATGGATTCAGGCCGTGTTAGGTGTGTACCTGGAAGAGCTCACTGGACTCTGGTGCCCATTTTACAGATGAGAAAGTGAGGCTGAGATAACAGGTGCTTTGTCTGGCTCCATGGAAGGAGGTGGGGGGCAGAGCCTGACAGGCCAAGGCCCGGGTTCTTTTTTTTTTTTTTTTT
>PVJA010007636.1:0-68007 GCA_004027025.1 Myocastor coypus
GGTGGTCGCACTGGCCTGGCGAGCTGGGGACCGGGGACCGGGGACTGGAACAGGAAGTGAGTCGCACAGACACAGAAGAGAAGCAGAGGGGCTGAGGGACCTTACCTGGGGGCGTGCTTGCCTGGCAGGCTGGGAACAGGGGACTGGGGACCAGAACAGTAAGTGAGGCACAGGAACGCAAAAGAGGAGAGGGGCCCAGTGACCTTACCTGGCGGGCGAGCTGGCCTGGCAGGCTGGGGCCCAGTTTACATATTTCATCTTTGAAAATATTTTTGTCTGTCAAGTTCCATAACATAAAAACTGATTCTCTTTTTTTAAATTATATACTTTTACTTTTTATTAAAATATATTGGCAGTGTTTGAAAATACAGTTATGAAATTAATGCAGTTAATTCTAATTTTCATAATTTAAATTTTCCCCAAAACTATAATCTAAATTTAGAGAGGCATGCTTATACTTTCCCTGAAGGAATTTTATTAATTTTCATTATATTTGGATGCATTTCAGTGTTCACAGTATAAAAGTGAACTACTATGAAATAAATGGCAAATCATTGATTTATCATCAATGCTTTCTAACTTGTCATGAAATATATTACAATAATTCTAATTTACTTATATATTTCTGTTTTTAATTGGACATTTTTATAAGACAAATATTTAATACTTTCATCAATTTTTAAAATATTGCTTCTCTGTACAATTATTAAAATTTTGTTTTAATAGAAAACCTGAAACATTTTCTTTGAAAATTATTATGAGGCCTGTCAGTGGGGTCCAAACTGTAATCCCGCCCTCTGGGAGGCTTGTACAGTAGAATCCCAAGTTTTCGACCTATCTTGATATGTGAACAAAACCCTGTCTTCAAAGAAAATTACTTAAAACTGCTGGTGATGTACTTCAGTGTGAAAGCACCAAGTTCAAACACCACTGTTCACACAGGTACATGCCCTCACCCTATTCTGACCCTATGTGCTGTTTTGTCAAAGGACTACCTTTGCTAACTAGAGTATGTAGGAAATATTCTTTGCAAAATGGCATCTCTCAAGTTAATGTAAGTTGAAAGAATCTTTTATAAAATATTCATGAGTTCATGAGATTTCATGAGAAACAAGAATTATGCTTTTGAACAAGAATAGTAATTGATAGTAATTGTATAAATATTATTGTCACAATATTTTTGAATCTACAATTTTAAGCAAAGTATTTCCAGTGAAGGAATAGAAAATATAATTGATGCTCACTTATCACAGTTGTATTCTATAAAGTTATAAACATTGAATTACTGATTGCTGAATCAAGTGCTCCTAAGGGAAAACCACAGTTAAGTAGAACCTCTGGTCACAACCTTTAGTAAATGAATCAAAAAATAACTTTGAACTCACAGCCAAGAGCACTGCAACTCAAGCATAAACAAAGTACTTCTAACAACCATATTTCCTTCCATAACATGCATCTCAGCCTCCCCATTATTGGGGACACTAGAAAGCATGTCAGTGCTAGGACTGGGGGCTTTTTAAGTAGAAAATAATACAAATTGTAGTGCATTACAGTTCAAATATTAAAAGTGATGCTAAATATATAATATATAATTTGGCTTTAATTTATGACCTGAAACAAGAAATTAGACACCAATAAGGGTGTACATAAAATCACTCAATGAAAATGTAACCCAGAACTCTGGGAGGCTGAGCCAGAGGGACACTGCCACCAAATGACACGTCCAATGGGGTGGTAGCCAAGAAGATTTTGCTTGTGCACTGTACCAAAGCATAACCCTCAATTCTCAATTAAGTGTGCCTATTTGCTAATACTTCCTTATTACTATCAAATCAATATTGGTAGCACATTTATTTTTATTTATGGATATTTTAGAATGGCAACTAATTTGCATTGTGTGATAGAAACATTTCCAGATGTGGTCGGATGGAATGATGGTATTCTTTCTTGTTTATACTATCTCTTAGAGGGAGAAATAACTTTTTAGATGTAAAAATAAAAGTCAATACTTAAAATGCCTGCAGATTACTCCTTAGAAAAATAAAACCTAGAGACGTTGGAAGAATGTCTTTAACGTTTACAAGGAAAATATATGTTAACCAGAATCTTATCTACACATTACCTGACATTAGAAATAATTGCACTTATCTCACGTGCTTTTCAATTAGAGTCAAGATAAAGCTTACATGGTCATGGAGTGAGGGCCATCATACGCACACAAGGTGAATTTTGCTGATGAGTAGATGAGTGGGCCTACAAATGATCCTATGGGTTTGAGGAAAGCCTTCCTCAATGTGCTTCCTTTACCTAGATAATTATCTTTCCTCTTTCTTTTATACTTGGAGGTTGATTAAACACACAAAAGACTATACTCAGATAACCAATTCAAGTATTGTACAATGTACAATAGCTTCCAAATATTCCATAGCAACAGAAAACTGAAATTTGATCTTCCTTTTTTGGTATAAAACTCTAAATATTAAAGACAGTATTAAACTTAGGAATGATTCCATAGGAAATCTCACTGCTGTTCTGAACTTGTGCCTACTACTTGGGCCCTGCATTGTCTTCTAATCTAGTGAAAAGTTTAAAATGTTCTCTGCTGAACCCATCAACTTATAGGAAACACATGGACAAATCAGCGAAAATATATGAAAAAAAATTGTGACAGCATAATGCTGCACAAATACAAAGAATTACTACTACGGGACATTAGCTTTAAGACACCTAGGACCAAGCTTTCTTCACCAAATCCTTATCTTAGATGGACTTAAGTGTCTCTTCACAGTGTGAATTGTGGAGAATTGAGACGTAACTTAAGAAATAGTGCAGTTTTTTACTTATCAAGCACAGAACAATGCTATTCCAAGTTCTATGTCTCAGGTGGACTCAAACTAAAAGATCATATGGCTCATATCAAACAGGAAAGGAAAGGGAAAGCTTGTGACATAACATTGACAGAAAGATTTTGGAAGGCAAAGCCTTATGCTTTAGGAAGAGCGAAGCATCCAGCTGGAGGGAGTCCTCATGGACTTTCTTGACTCGCAGCAGTAATAAGGAGAGAATGAGAACATTTAGACGTGGTCCAGGGCAAAACTAGAAAAATTACAAAACTGTTGTAGTCAACTGAATTTTCTGCTATTTATTTATCTATTAGGAATTTTTATCCCTCTGTCAATTGAAGCACATCACCAATTATAGGAAAGCATACATGTCAGGATTTTAAAAAAGTACAACATCCTAAAATTCATTTTAATATATTAATACTAAAGTACAATACTGTATTCATTTCCTAATTATTTTTGAATTCTATCTTCCCCATAACCACCCTCTAAACAGAGTTATGTGTGCAAATAAAAACCGGTTTGAAGTCTTAAAGTATTTTTAAGCAAAGGTTTTGTAAACTGAACAGAAGGAAGATTGTTGGCATTTTGATTAATGCAGGCCATAGTGTTAAATTCGTTCACAAATTTAGGAGTGTACGATTTTTAAAATTATATTCTTATGACTACACTTTTGAAAATATAGTTGGTGTGGCATCTAGACCACAATTTTCTACAAGGATCACAATTTTGGGGACATGTACATCTTATTTATTTATTTATTTATTTATTTATCATCTGGTGCCAGAAATTGAGCATAGGACCTTTTGCTTCCCAGTCAGATTGCTTGTGCCACTGAGCAACGTCCCCAGCCCTAAATATATGTAAAACTTTAAGTTTTTAGTTAACACAATGTGCCTAAAATATATGTGCATGTAATCAATATTTGTTCAAGATCTAATCAATTTTTAAACAGGTATTGGTCATAAATTTTGTCATTTTTATGTCAAATATTTGAAACCTGGTATGTACATTGCTTAGAGCACAGTTCAATTCAAAGTACCACCCTATGAGTACTCACTAATAATAAAGTATACAAGAGGTACTTCATTGCAAAATGTGTACATGCAAGGAAAAATGTTAAAAGTTCTATAATAATCACATCTTCATAAGGCATGTTACAGTAATGCAATAAGTAGCCATTACAAGCTTTTCAGATCAACACATTGGTACAAACACACAATCTCAGCTACTCTGGAGGCTGAGGGAAGAGGGTCCTAAGTTCAAGGCCAACCTGTAAATTTAGAAAGAACATGCCTCGATTTAAAAAAGGCTAGAGGTAGGCCAGCGAGATGGCTCTGTGGTCTAATGCGCCTGCTTAAGAAGGCTTAGGCAATCACAGTTCGGTCCCTGGCACCACATGCTGCACCAGCCCCATCCCCAGGGCAAGCTGAGCCGGCATATATATATATATATATATATATATATATATATATATATATATATAATTATGTTATATTATATATTAGAGGGCCAGTTAAATAGCCACGGATTAAAGTGCCTGCTTAGGCAGACACAGGGGCTGGAAGGTTCAAGACCACTGCATTCCATGCCAGTCCTGCCCCCAGGGTATACTGAGATGGTGATCGAGACTGGGCATATGGGGACACACGCTTGTAGTCCCAGCACGTGGGAGCCAGAAAACAGAAGGATCACTACCAGTCTGATCTGTGTAGTGAGGCCCTGTAAACCCTGTACTAAATACAGAAAAAATAAAGAACGTTAGACAGCAACTTCATTCAATCTGCAATATTCTAAAATAAAGAAGAATTTTTATTACCACACTAATATTCAAGATTAATTTAGGAAAATAACTCTAGGTTGTTCAATACATAGACCCTTACGAGGTAACCATTTAAGCATGTGTACTTTTGTTAGTCTAATTGTTAGGTCGATTGAATCTAACTTAATTTTTCTGTAACTGGGTCTCGCACCAAAAGCACACAGTGAAATTTCAAAACTGTCTCATTTAGTAGTGACCTAGAAATTTTGGTGAATGTTAATAAAAATGTAATAAATTATACTTCATTACATCCTGGGACATTAATTTTGAAATATATATATATATATATATATATATATATATATATATATTTACTATATGTGACATTTCATATATATATATATATGAAATGTCACATATAGTAAATATATAATATAGTAAAGAACTATATTATTTTACTGAATGTGTTTCAGGTGCTGAAAATGTAGAAGCAAACTAAACAAACCACTAAATAGTGACATGCCAGAAGAGAAAAAGGTCAAAGAAAATACACAGTTCAAGAATTAAACTTGGGGACCATTTGCATAGGGCCCTCCTCCTGTCCTCTCAGACAGGAGCTTTTTTCCTCCCATAAATATATTCTGCTCACAAAAATATAAATTAATAAAAATAAAAGGTAAACTAGAGGCTTGAGAGATAGTTCTAAGTCTAAGAGCTGGCCTGGAAAGCACGAGCACCAGAGTTGATTACTGGTACTGTTTGCTGTGCCAGCCCCACACCAAGCCAACCACCAAACCAAAACACCATGGCATACCCCTGTAATTGCAGCACTAGGGAGGCTAGACAGGAGGATCACTATGAGCATGAGCTATGTAGCTAGACCCTGGAACAAATATATAGATAGACAGATAGATAGATAGATAGATAGATAGATAGATAGATAGATAGATGATTTTGAAAAGTTAAGCTAAAGTCCAATGGGGAAAAACAAAATGATGACTAGAGATAAATGTTAAAGAAAATGGATATTATCATTTTTAATAATTTAGACAGATTTAACTCATTCAAGATAATATTCATAAGGTACCTATATTTCCATGTTTACTGTGGCACAATTTCTTTTTTCTTTTTTTTCCCCCCCTTTGGTACTTTTAGTGGAGAGTCTGCAGGGTGGTCATGGTCTCCCTAATGGATCAGACTCATAGTGATCTGCCTGTTTACAGCCTCAAGAGCTGGGATTACAGGTGCACACCACCACACCCAGGCTCAGTTGTCCTCTCAGTGCACCCTGGGGGTGGAGCTGGCATGGAAGATCTGGGGATAGATCCTGTGTAGGTGCTTTAATCCACTGAGTTATTTGGCCGGCCCTCTCTGGCACTATTTCAAATGACTAGCACACAGGGTCAGCATAGATGCAATCCATAGGTCATCTGACTCATTTAGTGTCCCACAGAAAATCAATCACCTCATATTTTAGAAATAGCTAAAATCACATAAAAGTTACAGGGTGAGGATTAAGAAATTTCATAGTTATGTGGCATTAATAAATAAAAGTTTTAAAATCTCAGAATCTGAAAGTTTTGTATGATTTAAACTGTGTGTTTCAGTATGTGAATCTTAAACTACATATTCTACTTTTGTCAGCTTACAGCTAAGTAGACACTCATGATAGCAGCTCAAACGCTTTTAGTTCATATAAATTAATAGTACAGTAATTTAAATCAGTCAGTAAGAACAAAGATATTTCAAAGATTGGTGACATGTTTTCAATCAGATTGTTAGAAAACCTAGATAACAAAGACGATATCCAAGTTTACTTTCATAAATGCAATGCCTATTTTCTACTACCCATAACTTAAGAAATTTTCTATGTCAAAGATCCTATGTAATGAGTCATCTAACACAACTAACTGTTAAAATAACTGAGTGGTAACTTGGGAGATCATTGGACAGATCTCCTCTCTGTGGTTGAAAGAGCAGCTGTCTAGACCAAAATCTGTCCAGTTTTACCACTGATATGTGGCTTACCCAGTGTTTCCTTAGTTGTATAGTGTCACGCACCAAAAGTTATAACATAACGTATTATGATAATTTTAAACTGATTATAAGTAGAAGGTTAGGCTCTCAGTGCATAAAAAAAAATAAGGTTTTCTAACTCAGATGTTCTTAATTAAATTTTTATCTATTGGCTTTGCATAAATATTTTGTTATTGTACAAATGAGTAAGAATTAGACATGTCTATATGTTGTCATTAACACTAATTCTTACATTTATGAGTTCTAAAGAGATTCTTTATTTCTTGTCAATACAGTTAAAAATGTTTATGAACTTGTTTGAAATTAAATTTTTCCTGAAGTGTAGAAATTAACAAAAATACATAAAGATTTCTATATAGTTATGATATTAATTACTGCTAACTTCATATTAACTTAAATAATTTTGTGCTTTCCCTAAATGTATATAGGCTTTTTTTTGTTTCTTTTTTAGGTTTGACACTTGAGAAAGACATCTTATAATACTAGTGACCCAAAAATACAGGTGTTCATAAAGAGAGACTTTTCAGGCTTATGTTTATGAGATTGTTATATTATGATAGTTTGATGTGGATAACCTTACACAATTGGGACAATGTCATTATACTGATTAAATATTAACACCAGTCAGCTTTGTAACATGGAAATTATAGCTATAAAGCAAAAACATTCTACTTAGGTATGACTGGTAACAAAAATTCATTAAAAGATAATAAATTACATAAAAGTTTTCTGTGTGTTATTTGCTATCTTCTATCTAAAGACAACTGACAAAATGTCATTTTATAGTAAGATAAAGTTTTAATGTTTCAGAAATAATAAAAAGATCCTAGTGATACTAACATGATAATATCATGATTATTGTAATTATGTGTTATGTTGTCCATGCTCTCAAGTTGCCTCTTTAAAACTATAATTAGAGGCTTGGTTTTGGATCAGAAGGTAGAACCCCAGCAGAAAGACTCCTTGTCTGAGATGGAAACACTTGCAGAACAGCTAGGTACAATATCCAGAGGGCTAAACCAGGAGCAGAATATCTAGTTATTTGGGTGCTGTGGGTTCACCTCTATGGGGGCTGCATCTGCAAGGAGCTGAGCACAGTAGCCAGACACAATCCAGGCCAAGATTGTTGAATTTTAGTTTGGTAGATCCCAACGCAGTGAGCTGAAGTGGGCTTCTAGGCCCAGCAGGACACTGACCTAGACCTAGACCTATCAGAACATCCTCTTGAGACAGAGATAGCAACAGGTAACTGAGGTGAACTAGTCTGCCTGGAAAATGCCAAAACATCAAGAGAAAGTGACCAGACATAATTTAGGGGAATTAATTTAAGTACAGAGTCCCAAATTAATATCTGCTTAGCTATATAACCAAAATATTAGCTATTATGGTCAACAGTACAAACCCATTATTTGCAAAAGTTTATCAACTGCTAAATCTCATTACCCATTATTAGTATTGCTAAATGTATTGCTGTAAATAGGAAATCATATCTGCCTTAACAACATATTCTCCCTTGGGTAATAATATTGGGAGATGCTTGGGTAATAATCTCACCAAAGCTCTATACTGAAGGATAGAAGACTCTGCCAAACAGAAGCCAATATTTCACTCTTAACTAATAGAGAGGGCAAAAACTTTGGAACACAAACAAAACAATAATTTTTGATATAAGGGAGATAGCTAAGGAATAGACTCTTTACAAAGATGCTCTAATCAAAGTGATACAGCTACCTACTTTCAAATTTTCCCAAAAAAAGTTTCAGAGAAATCAAAACAAATAAAAAGTTCTCTCTGAAACAGAAAATGACAATGAGAAGATGCAAAATGCAACATCAGGACCAGAGCCCACCAGAAACAAATTAAAAGACATTAGCATAGGAAAAATTGGAGCCACACACCTAAAATAATACCATCTGAAATAAAGAAACAACTCCAGAAAAGCATTGAGGAATTTGGATCAGAAATGGTAACATCTGAAGTAAAGTAACAATTGCAAAAGTGTTAAGAGGAAATCAGATCAGCAATAATCTCCCAAATAAAAAAGAAATAATTATAATGAAAGAATTATTATATTATTTATTTTATTTCTAAAGAAGACACTGATTAGAAAAGCAAGAGAACAGAAACATGACAAAAATCTTGGATGAGCAATATAGAAAAAAAATAGAATACATGAAGCAGCTCCATGCTCCACATAATATCAACCCAATTAGAACCATTCAAAGAGGTATTCAGGAAATTAAAAAATCAATTAAAAGTTGACAAAACCATCTGAATGAAAGTGAAGATATAGTTTCAGGTTCTGAAGACCTCTTTACAGCTAGGGAAAAGGTAAGGAAAGTTCCCATAAAAACAAATAGTGGGCTAGCCAAACAGATCAGGGGATTAAAGTACCTGCTTAAGCAGATGCAGAGACCTGGGTTTTATATCTGGCATACTGTGCTAGCACCACCCCCAGAGCACACTGAGACAGTGATGGAGACCGGGCATGGTAGCATGTACCTATAATCCCAGAACTTGGGAGGCTGAAGACAGGAGGATCATTATAAGTCTGATCTGTGTAGCAAGACTCTGTACTAAAATATATTTTTTTTGAAAGGTTAGAATCCGGGAAATAATCCCAAAGCTGCAAGATGATGGAAAGATCAACAACATAAGACTAATAGACATTAGTGAGAAAAGGGTGAATATTGATGATATGAAACAATATATCATTGTAAGATCAGAAAACTTCTAAAATATGGGGAAACAATCTGACATTCAGGTAACTAAGACATATAGAACTGCAAATACAACCCAATTAGAACCAGACCCAGGAATATAATAATCAAAATTTCAGAAATTCAGCACAAGAACAACATGCTGAAAACCACTTGAGAAAAGAGATAACATTTAAAGGAAAATCCATCAGAATAATGGCAGATTTCTTCACACAACCCATCACGTCAAAAAGAGCATGGAGCAAAGTACTTTAATTCCTACAAGAAAATAAATTCCAAACTAGACTGATAAACCCTATAAAACTCCTTTTTCCCCAGAATTGGGGATCAAACTCAGGACCTTGCACTTGCCAGGCTGGCACTTGTGCACCTGAGTTTTTTCTCTGGTCTCATAACTTCTTTCAAGTTTAATAGAGAAGTGAAAAACTTTCATTATGAAGAACAATGAAAGAAATTGATGATGACCAAACCAACCCTACACAGAGTACTAAGACATTTTCTAGAAAGCAATCAAAATGACCACTATTCCAAGAAAGACAGAAGAAAGAACCCACCAGATAGGGCAAACAAACAAAAGAAAAAAGTAGGCAACCAACAGCAGGAAAATAACAAGACAAATACAAATCAATACATATCAATTACAACCATAAATGCAAATGTATTCAATTCACCAATTAAAAGAAATAGACTGGCACAGTGGATTAAGAAGCAAAATCCAACACTATTGCTGTATACAAGAAACACATTTAACCCATGAAGAAATTCATAGGCTAAAAAGCAATGGCTAGAAAACAATGTTACATGCCATGAGACCTCACAAAAATCAGCAGCAGCAATGCTGTTCACAGACAACCTGAACTTTAAATGAAGAATGATCAAATGTGATAAATTCACTACATACTGATTAGGGGAAAAATTCAAGAGGAAGAGATAGCGGTCCTAAACAGGTATACACCAAATATAGGAGCACACAACTGCACAAGAGAAATTTTAATGCACATGATAAATCTGATATCCAATACTATAATTTTAACAGGGGACTTTAATAGCCCTTTATCTCAAAAATATAGACCAGCAAACCAAAAATTAGCAAAGAAGTAACAAAACTGATACAAACTTTTGAAAAGTGGACTTAATAGACATATAAAAAAGTATTTTACCCAACAACATTTAAATTATTCTCAGTTGCACATATAATATTTTCTAAAATAGACCATATACTAGTCTATAGGTCATGATTAAGAATATGCAAGAAAATAGAAATTGTGTCATGTAACTGACCACAGTGCAATGCAAGTGGAAATTAAGAACAATCAATACCACAAAAAGCTAGCCAGATTGCTCCTTGGACAAAAACACCTGGTTTGGCAGAGAGCACTGGCCAGGGTTCTATTCCCAGATGTCATGCCAGCCCCACTCCTGGGGTGTGCTTAAAGGGTGACTGAGACCTGGCATGGTGATGCATATCTATAATCCCAGCACTTGGGAGACTGAGAACAAGATAATCACCAGGAGTCCAATCTACATAGTGACATTCTGTACAACCCATACACCCTATCTTAAATTCATAAAAAAGAAACCCCTGAAGAAAATAATACACCTATGGAAATTAAATAATATCCTCCTCACCAACCAATAGGTTATAGATGAGATTAAATAAGAAATTAAACAATATGTGCAATCCAAGGAAAATACAAGTACAACTCACCAGAATTTGTGGCATAGAATGAAAGCAGTTTTCAGAGGGAAATTTATAGTGGTGAACTCACACATTAGGAAAACAAAATGAGAATATTGCACTCAAGCTTCTAGGAAAAGAAGAACAAATCAAACTGAAATCCCAAAGACAAAAAGAATTATAAAGATCAGAGCAGAAATTAAGGCAATTGAGACAAAACAACACAAAGAATTAGTGAATCAAAAGCTGGTTCTTTGTAAATTTAAATAAAATTGATAAATTCCTAGACCTCAAAAAGAGGAAAGAAAAGGCAATGAGGAAGTCAAAGCAATGAGAAATGAAAAGGTCAAAATTACTACAGATCTTGTGGAAATTCAGATCATTAATAGCTACTTTGAAAAGCTTTACTATCACAGAACCAAAGACACAGAAGAACTGGAGAAATTCCTAGATAGGTGCAAATTACCAAAACTGAATCAAGGGAATAGAAAATCTCTGAATAACCCCAATATCAGCCAATTAAATTGAAAATGTAATGAAAAAATTACTGACAAAAGTCCAGATGGATTCATAGCTGAATTCTACAAGAAATTTAGAGATTTACTCCCAATACTCCTCAAACTCTTCAAGGCAATTGAAAACAAAATAATACTCCCAAAATCTTTCCTGAAGCCTAGTATAATACCAATACCAAAAACCATAGAAAGATTCAACCAAAAAAAGAGAATGACAGGCCCATCTTCCTCATGAACATAGATGAAGAAATTCTGAAGAAAACCCTGGCAAATTGAATACAGCAAATGATCAAGATTATACACCATGACCAGGCAGGATTCAGCCAAGAGATGTAAGGATGGCTCAACACATGCAAATCTCTTAATGTGATACACTGTAGTAATAGAGTCAAAGACAATAACTACATGATCACCTCAATTGATGCAGAAAAGGTTTTTTACAATGTCCAACCCTATTTTATCTTCAAAGCCTTATACAAAATCAGAATAGATTACCTCTACCTCAATCTGATAAAAGCTACCCATGACAATTCAAGAGCCAACATAAGTCTAAATGGGGAAAAACTGAAAACTTTTACTCTTAAATCAGGTAGAAGACAAGGGTATCCTCTATCTCTGTTCTATTTCAATATAGTTTTGGAATCATTAGCTAGAGACATTAGACAAGAGAAAAAAAATAAAATGAATAAGAATAGGTAAGGAAGTTAAACTGTCATTATTTGCAGATGACATGATAGTTACTTAGAAGACCCAAAACAACTCCACCAAAAACCTTCTAGAAATAATAAATTTAGTACCAGTGTAGATTACACTGTCAGCACCCAATACTCAATAACATTCCTCTACATAGATAACAATCTCGCTAAGAGAAATTAGAGAAGCAATGCCCTTCAAAAGTAGCATTCAAAAGAATGAAAAATTTAGGAATTAAACTAACAAAGGAAATAAAAGATCTATTCAAAGAAAATTTCAATCCTGTGAACAAAGACATTGAAGAGAACTTCAGAAAATTGAAAAATATTCCTTGTTTCTGGATAGAAAGAATCAACATTGTGAAAATGGCCATACTCAAAAATTCTTATACAGATTTAATGCAATACTTATCAATATACCATCAAAATACCTCACAGATCTAGAGAATATGTTCTTAAAATTTATTTGAAACCAGAAAAGATATAAAATAGCAATGGCAATCTTGGCAACAAAGGAAGACAGGAAGAATTATAATTACAATTCCTGACTTGAAATTATACTAAAAAGCTACTGTGATAAAATTTACATGGTTGTGGCAATAGAACAGACCTGAGGATCAATGGGACAGATTAGAGGATGCAAATATAAATACAAAAACACTTAGCTCTCTTATCTTTGATAAAGGTCAATCATGTTCACAGGAAGAAAGACAGCCTCTTTAACAAATCATGCTGGAAAAACTGGTTCTCCACAGGCTGAAACTAAAACTAAGCTCAAGTCTATTGCCATGTACTAAACTAAAGTCAAATTACATTGAATGGTCTAAACATTAAAATGGAAACACTAAATCTCCTGGAAATGAAACTAGGTAGAAATCTTGAAGATAAAGGAGTAGGAAGACAGTTGATAAACAAAAGCCAAACTAAATGGAAATGCTACAAAGAATCAACAACTGGGATCTCAGCTTATTGGAAAGTTTCTACACAACAAAAAAAAATCACCAACAGAATGAAAAGACAACCTATAAATTGGGAAAATTTATAACAAACAACCATTCACATAAAAGACTTCCATCTAAACTATATAATGAACTATAAACACTTGGCTCGGGCTGGCGGGATGGCTCAGTGGTCTAAAGCGCCTGCTTAGGAAAGCTTAAGCAGCAAGAGGAACCATGGTTTGATCCCTGGCACCACATGCTGTGCCAGCCCTGCCACCAGGGCAGGCTGAGCCGGCCATAAAAGAAATTGAAAACATTTGGCCCCCAAATTTTGGAGACCCAATCCAAAAATGGGAATGTGAGATGAATATACAATTCTCAGAGGAAGAAATATAAATGGCAGTAAGTACATGAAAAAAACATTCCACATTACTGGCCATTCAAGAAATACAAAGTTAAATAACACTGAGATGCTATCTCACTGTAGAAAGAATGGCTATTGTAAAGAATCAACCAACAACAAATAGAAGTACTTCAGAGGCTGTGGAGAAAAAAAAAAAAAAAAAAAAAAATCTCTCCACTGATAGTTGTTAGGTAGACTGGTACAATCACTTTGGAAATTAGTGTGGAGACGCTTCAGAAAACCAGGACTGGAAATCCCTTTCAATCCAGCTATTCCCCTTCTGGATATTTTCCCAAAAGAAATGAAAGCCTACCATAATGACATATGTATACCCCTGTTTATGCACAGTTTGTTATAACCAAATCTTGTACACAACAAAAATATCCATCACTTGAGGAATGGATGAAAAGATGTGATATTTCTATGCAATGGAGTATTACTCAGCTATAAGGAAAGACTCGAATCCTTTATAGGTGAATGGATGCAAAATGAGATTATATTGATAAGTGGTATAAATATTGTATTGTCTTCCTACTGAAAGAATGAACAAAACCTGAAAGGTATAATAGATATAGTAAAACAGGAAGAAATAAAACTTAAGGATTGAAAAACAAAGATGTGAGAAAAGGGAAAAAACAGGAAAAAAAGAAAAGAGGAAAAATCATGCAAGTATTAATACAGGATGGCTGAGATGATTGCACTCATAATTTCCATCAGTTTTTTTTTTATAAAATAGAAGTTAATCTTTAGAATTTTCACACTGACTTTGTATGCTGATGTTTGCAATCTGAGCAACTACATCAGTGACAGCAATGGGCAACACAAAACCCATGGTTGAATGCCTCTCATCTTGGTATTCTAAATGTTTTCCATTCCTAAGGTCTTATTATTACATTGTTTTTAAAATAAGTTAAAATGAAAAATAGACAAGGAAAAATTAAGATTTCTACCAGCAAGTACCAATATTCAACTATCTCCCCAATCTTGTATATCACATCTTTTAATCTAAGTGACAGATTTGATGATAAAAATAGATAGTATAACAACCATTATTAATTAGTCTTTCCTGTTTTGAAAATACGTAACATATGCATTGCTGGATGCTACCCTGTTATTTTGTTTTTGCTCTTCAAAATAAAATAAATCACAATTAATTATAAAAATGAAACTTTGTAACTATTATCTGTTAATATTTTGTAAGGATTCATGTTCGAAGACAACTATGATTGATAAGAATTAATAGTCCCCTGATCACACTAATTATTTCAAGGTGCTTGATATCTAGACATAATCATATGATTAAAGTTACTGCTATCACTGAAATACTGTTTATTTCATTTTATTTTATTTTATTTTATTTTTTGAAATACTGTTTTAACAGATCTCCTGGGTATTCAACAACTAAGATTTAGGGATCAAAACTGAAAAGCTAACTAGGTTAGAAGTAGAACCAATGTTTTGGTTCTGGTCTTCCAAGGTCAACAAGGACCCAGAATAGGAGACCTACCCTACAAAATCCTACAGTTTTAGTAAGTCAGTCAAACTCCTGAGCAAAGAGACTGTTAAACCCCCAAAGAACAGGAGTCAGCTGAAGTCCATGTGCTAACTCAGTTAATATAGGTTACTAAAGAAGGGTTACTGAAGAGAGGAATGTATTCTATGCTTTTATAGAAATCTGCAAGGTGAGCAAAAACCATGGCCCATCCAGGTAGTTAACACTGACAGAACGCTTAGGGATTTTATGCATGGTCGCACAAGCATCCCCTGGGGAGTCTTATCTTGACATTTAGCAAAAATAGTTAGTTTTCATTAATACTGGTCTCACTTTAAGATGATCTTAAACACCCACCAGAAAAGTATAACCAATGTATACTAAAAATATAACCAAATTAAAAATTGTACGGGGCCCAGCAGGATGGCTCAGTGGTCTGAAGTGCCTGCTTAGGAAAGCTTAGGCAGCTGCAGGGACCGCGGTTTGATCCCTGGCACCACACGCTGCGCCAGCTCTGCTGTAAGGGCAGGCTGAGCCGGCTATAAAAATAAATAAATAAACAAACAAAAGTTCTGAAACAAGAAAAAAATAATAATAACAAAATTTAAAAAAAAAATTGTAGTGAAGTATCATTTAAAAATTGTTTTCTTCTCAGCATACTAATCTAGCTTTATGTTTTATGCCTTGTGGGTAAACTTCTCTGCTGAGTGGTTAAGGACAAGTTAAAGCAAGACCTGCATAACAAAACAAGATCAGTCAAATCCCCTCAGAATTTACTTTGAAACCATGTACAGTCCTTTGTAGAACTGTTGTCAGTGTCAGCCATCTGGATGATTCACAGCCGTTGCCGAATTTACTCTCTGTGAATGTCTAAGAGAAGTTTTCTCTCTAGGTGACTCTCCTTAGGCACACTATACTTCATCTATCCCTTTTCTCTGTGGTCCCATAATCTCCTTGAACAGAAAATTTAGGAAATCATTGAGTTATAGGATATTACAACACAGGTTCACCTTTGTCCCAAGTCCTCATTGACCTTGAAAGACTAGGGCCAGAATATGGGCTATCCTTGTAAACCTTCTTTTTCTCTAATTTTTGGCCTATCAACTTATATTCTTAACCTTCCAGCGATACTGTCACTGTATAACATAAGTACATGAGCTTAATATCATTGAGTGTGTTTCCAACTTTCTCAGGATTTCACAGAAAGCAAATTGGTCAAGCAATGGCTGTGACTCATCCAGATGGCTGACACTGATAGCAGTTCTACAAAGCACTGTATATGGTTTCAAAGTATATACTAAAAAGTATATACTTTGGGAGACTGAAAAGTTGCATGTTATGTTATACAGATCTTGCTTGTAAAAGGCTTAAATCAACAACTTCTAACATTGTCAGTTTTGCCAATAACCCACTGTGATTATGAAACAATGTATTATGTATACAACTACCTTAGTTCAATGAGAGGAAATGTTTGTATCAATAACGATTTTAAAAATTATCACATCTACATCCTGTGTTCTGTATAGCTACTATGAGGACAATAATATACACTGCATCAATTACTGGGAATGTACTAATAAGATACTTTGAATCTAAAAAAAATTTTTAAAAATTGTTCAAGTTAAAGGTATTGTAGTGTGGATTTTAAAAATTAAGATAATAATAAGAATTCAAAAAGTATTTCTAAGAATACTTTTTGTTTATTTATTTTTATTTTATGCCTAGTCTTTATTTACTAGGAATAGTGCAATATTTCTAATGTGTCCTGTAAAATATGAAGCCACTGAAAGTTAATATTTTAAGTTATTCTCTATTTTCATTGCCTAGTTATTCATTATTCTTTATTTTCAAATCTATTTATTTATGTTTATATCTATTCATAGTTCTTCTTTTCACATCTATATATTTAGACACAATAGGATTTTATTTGAATAAAACTATTAAAATAAAGATTTTTGTTGTATGTCTCAGTTACTTTTTACACATTGCTGGAACAAAATACCTGGTACCCAAAATTAAGGAAGAAAAGTTTTATTTAGCTCACAGTGGAGGTTTCAGTCCTTCCTTGGTTGGCTCCAGGGAGGAGACAGCGAACAGTTCACAGTGGCAGAGAACAGCGGAGAATGGAGGAAGGAGCAGCAATTGAGGGGCCTATCAAGCCTCTTTCTCTCCCTTCCACACTGATTGTAAAGACTGGGGCTACACTGCCAAGATTGGAGCTCCCCGGAAGTGTTGCAGCTGCAAAGATCAAGCTGCTCTGAAGTGTTACAGCTCCAGAGGGGCACGTTAGAGATCCAAGGAAGTGGGTACTCAGCAGCCTTCTCCAACCTTTACATACCCTTTCTGTGCAGAGTCACTCTGGGGCAATAATAACTCCCAGTCTAGAGTGGGCCCTTCCTGTCCCACCCTGGGACTTATTACTTCAGGATAATAAACCACTGTAGATATTTCAATAGTTCATATTGCCTCAGAGATTTCTAGCAAATTAAATAAAATACATTTTTAAACAATGAAATGTCTATATAAGAGTATACAAAAGTATAATTTCTTATATGAAACAAAATTTTCCTAAAAATGATATAGGCTTCACTATACATATTTATGCATAAGCATAAATTCTTAATTTGAAGTAATCCTGTGTAAATTTGGTAGAATAATTTTGTGTTGTCTAACAACTGTGGAGCTTTTGTTTGTCTATAGAAACATAAAACTCTAGAATACTTTTTATTTGAACCATTTCAGTTAAATTGTGCAGTTTTGCAACTTATATAAAAACATGGATTTAGCTAGATATGATAGCACATGCTAAAAATTCCAGAACTTGGAGAGGCAAACGGGAAGGCTGCAAGTCAAAGCCCTCCCTGGGCAACTTAGTGATTTAGGAGAACTTGTTTCAAATTTAAACAAATAAATGAATGAACAACTAAGAAACAAAATTAAAAAGGAATGGGGATGCACCTTAGTTTGAATTTGCTGGGTTTATTCCCCAATAATACAAAATGTATCTATGTCTATTTGAATAATTAATAATGCAATGCCTCCTTTCTAAATTCATATTAGAGCAAAACAATACTTTGTCCATCAGATCAGGAACTTGCTGTGAACTAAATCTAGCCTTTTGAGTATTTCTTATTTTCTGATCATGTCATTAAATATCTCAGATATTGATCATTTTATTTCTTTTCTCAATCACAAATAAGCTGACTTATAAATATCAATGTCACATAGATGAGTCATTTATTTTTAGTGTATATTGTTATAAAGTATTATTATCTACTATATTGTAGCTATTTATGGTGGCATTCATACAAGCAAAGCTGGATTCTAAGTAGTATTTATGATATTACCCACATGCTATCTGCCTTATTTCAAATTACATTTTCTTAGTAAAACAAATTCTATTGCAAGTGTGTTTGTACATATACTGTATTCAACATAGAAAACAAAATGCTAGTAAAATGGCAATTGGTACTTAAGAATAGCCAAAATCACTTGAAAAAGCTAGTTTCTTAAAAGTCCTCCCCCTCATATTGATTATAAAATTATAAGTGCTACATTTTGCTGAAGTGTAGCTATTATGTGTGATACAGTGAAAGAGAAACATTTTGCCATCCCAGTCACTAAGAAGGTTGAGGTTAGAGAATTATATGTGTGCTAGAAACCAGACTGAACAATTTATTGATACCCTATCAGAAAATAAAAAGTTAAAACAATCAAATAAAATGTTCTCATATTGCTCACTGCTAACAATTTCTATTTATTCTACAAAAACAAACATTTGTTGCTGAATGAAGTAGCTCTTGTAAAGTGTGCCCATTATTTATAAATGACCTCATACTCTTCCTATAGTGAACATCATTCCTTAACTTCCTCTCATAGCATGTCGAACTTGTAAGGTGCTTGATTTATTTGCATTTACCTAAAATATTTTGAAGTGAAAAGTAGACAACATAGAAACCAATACAAAGTTTTAAAATATTGCTGATACATGAAATACATCTGTTTTGTAAGGTGAGAGACAGACAGAGAGACAGAGAGACAGAGAGACAAAGAGAGATTTCATGATTTGAAAACAATACCAACAAATGCCAATGACAGAGCTCCTGGTCTGACATCTGTGTTGCAGCACCAGTCTCCAGCTCTCTGCTGAATGGAATTGCAGAATGCGTGCTGTGGCCATCTGTACCAATTAGTTGAACACTAATGTTCATGCTGCAGCTGATGGATGAGACCTCTGCAGCACAATAAAGTGTGTGGAAATTCTATTTGCCATTTCACAGAAATGGGTAGGAAATATTGATCAAGGCTATAACATAAGAACTCATTCATTTCAAAGCAATAGAAAAAAATTGAGATAGCAAATATTCTCAACTAAAGAATAAAGGGGTTGGTGGAGCATCAGATATACATAATTATGAATAGTTATCACCTTCTCAATTGGACGAGTGGGAAAATCTCTTTATCTGCAGGCATCCAACTGGCAGAGTCAAAATTATTCATTGTATAAACTGATATCTGATGAAGTGTTCACATCCATAGTTTTATCCTACAGCTGAAGTGCTCACCTTTAGCCTTACAGTAATACAAGCAAACTCATTTAATTTGTATGATGAGAACTGAACAAAGAACATGCTTGCAGCAAATTAGGAAAATAACTTTTTTCCCTTTGCAATATTACAAATGCACATTAGATAATTAAGACAGAAATGAAGTTCATCTTATGCTGTTTCTTGGACCATAAGTTTCGGAGTTTATATCTAGTAATGTAGCTCATAAAAGCACACTGACTTCAATTTGGTTCCAATAGATTTGGAGTTAGATACATTTGTGCCAAGAATATTTTACTTAAATTCAGTATGCAGGGCTTTCAGAATGTTATGTAAGCTGATAAAAATAAATTTTGCCATCACTGTACAGCCGATGGAACAACTGACTTTGGAACCTGGGCTGACTAGTGATCCAGAGAGAGTACTGGTATTTTCCTGGTCCTAGAAATGGTCTCTGATTCCTCTGAAATTACCTAAGTGCTCCTGGTCAATTTAACACAGCCCATTGGGTAACATTTAGTTACTTGTGTCCATCATACCACAGTGGGTATTTTTCAACATGAACTTTCAGCAATAGATGAAGTATTTATTGTCCATCAAAAATACAGTAGAGCATATGCAACTTTCAGAACAGGATGGAGAAGCCATTCTTTCCTATACATGCCTACACTGAGGGGAAAAAACTAGGTTAATATTTAGCTAGCTTCTCAGGTAATGCACAGTAGCACAATCTGTGGGGAAATTATGTCTACCAGAATGTAGTTCAAGTGACAAGATAGGCACTGAAGTTTGATTTCTTCCTAATTGCTCTGTCATTTAAAACATTCATGTGAAAAGAAAAAAGATGATAGTTAGGTATTGGTAAAACTGAAATATAAAGAAAAGAGCAATCTGAACCCCTTGTTGACTATTTCCTGAATTCTTGACATTGAGTCTATGAATTTCAATATTGTATTAAGTATAATGATGTTGTACTATACTAATAGATGCTCTCAAAAACATCACAGACTAGAACCTGAGTTGGAATTCCATGCTTTTCAGGCTATTTCCTGAGATATCCCAGCTTCCTGCAGCTCCTCTGACTCAGCTTCGGCAGCAGAAGGAAATACTAAAAGCTTCATCATTGCCTGAGAGGTAAAACACATCTCTGAAGGCTTGTTACAGTTTATGTCTAGTTGTTCCCACAAAGCCTCATGTAGTCATTGGGCAGAGACTTCTAGAATTTGAGACTTGATCCATGATCCCTGGGATTATGGGTTTTAGTACTGATGGGATTATGGGTTGAAGTACTTCTGGGATCATGGGTGTAGCCTAAGGCGGAGGCTAAGGCGGAGAGCCTGAATGTAATATAAAGAGAGACAGAGAGACAGACTCGTACTATTGCTGCTGTTCTGCTGCCCTGATTGATTGGCTGCCTCTGCCACCATTTTGCTGCTGTTCTGCAACCATGAACCGGATGCTCTCCACCCTGCTCCACTCAGCCTTGGGCCAACCGAATATGGACTGAAACCTCTACGAACTGTGAGCTAAATAAACCTTCCCTTCATTCATTTTGAGTGTCGATATTTGTCCTAGCAATGAGCAAAAAGTAACTAAGACAAGGCTCCAAAAAGGCAGAAATGGAAACGTGATGAGCATTTCACTAGGGAATTAAAAACACACTCGAAATGTGTTTTTCAAGTCTAGAAGTGAATGTCTGGAGATTTCCTTTAGAGAATCAGTTTCACCTAAGGGTTATCATTGAGTGGCTTCAAATATAATCTAGGAAATTATATCATTTTTAATTTCAGGTTTCAAAGCAAAAAATCACATGATATTCAAATAGTGGAGTAGAAGGAAATCAAGAAAATACAAAACTAAATTATGAGAATAAATATTGTATTATTCGATAACCTAAAATAATACCCCGTTGAACAGCATGTGCTTTAAAGTCTTTTGTGATACTCATAAGCAGCATTGATAATTGATATACATTCATATCTTAAAGCCTAAAGTCATTAAAATTAGTAAACATTTTTTAATTTCAGGCAAAAATCTCAAAGTTTCAAAATTAGAATAGATTTTTTGCCATGTTATTAATTTCATGAGGACAAAATATTTTTGTGTTTGCCCCTGAAAAACACAAATATTCCTAATAGTCCATGAGATGAAACAAAAACTCAACAATTTATTTAAATATATGAAAGATAAATCATTTTCAAATATAAATGACAAAATATAATCTTTTAGGCTGTCCAGATATCTCAGTAGACTGAAAAGCCTGCTTAGGCAGAGCACAAGGGTCAGGGTTCAATCCCAGGTGTGTCGTGTTGGCCCTGCCCCAGGAGCTGACTGAGAAGACAACTGAAACTTGGCATGGTGGTATATGCCTATAATCCTAGCACTGAAAAAAAGAGAATCACTGAGAGTTCAATCTGTATCGTGAGACCCTGTAGACCATGTACTAAATAGATAAAGAAAAAAAAAACCTTTTAAAATTTCTGTGTTCTCTAATACATCTTTTCCTCTACTCCATACCACAAATTCAGACAAATTATTTTAAATATTTTCATTGTTGGGTATATTTTATAGCATCATACTTTTCCTTAATTTGGCTATGTACTGTTACAGGCTAAATTGTATCCTTCTAGAAGTTCATATGCTGACGTCCTAAACTCCGGCATCTCAGAATGTGATATTTCTTGGAAATAGGGTCTTTAGATAGATAACTAACCCAAAGGAAACTGAAAAGTAAACTTTACATTGACTTATGTTCTTAAAAGATAAAAGAATTTGGGAACAGACATTCACAGAAATAGGCCCGTGTGAAGATAGACAAGAGATCTAGGTGACATTTGTGTAAGGACTACAAGCATGGAATGCCAGCGACTGTCCAGAAGTTCAGTGGGAGACAAAAACAGATCCACTCAGATCGCCCTCAAAAAGAATAAACTGTGCAAAGAGCTTCTAGCTTCAGGAAATGTGAGGAATTATTATTATTTTTTATTTAGAGGATCATTTGTGGTATTTTCTTGCAGAAGGCCTAGCAAATACATATATTAGCAAAATATTTGTTATTTCTTAAACTATTCACTTAGTATTCTGCATCTTTTTAATGTGAATAATATTTACCTTACAATTCTAGTCTTCTTACTAAGATAAAGTCTGTCAGCCTATTTTTTCCATTATTTCATTCATTTTAATGAAAAAAAGATAAAATAGCAATAAAACAGTTTCACAACAAGTTAGTAGGATCATTACAATAATTAATACAATGCATATCATTGTCTAATGGTTATTCAGCGGACAAGAGGCAGAACTGATATCTTTTCTAAGGAAAATTAGTACAAACTTTTATTCTCAATGAACTAAGAGAAAGTAGCTCTACAGCTGTCCTCTCTTGTTTATACATATGTACATATACATTTTCTCCTTTTTTGTCTTTTCCAAGTTTCTACTACTAGAAGAAAATATCATGCCACGTGTTATGACTAGACTGTAAGTCAAAGATGCAGTATGAATCATAAAACAAAAATTATAATCAAACAATATGCAGAAAATTAATTAAATATCAGTTAATTATAAATCAAATTAAATACTTCAAAACAATATTCCAAAATTCCAATCAAACAGTGAGTCCAACTTAGAGGACAAAATGTTGTGTATCATATGTAAAAACCTGTAAGCAATTCAGAATACTCACATAGTATTTGGATAGGTTAATAGATAAAAACATATCAACTAAGAAAAAGTTTCCATGATAGTAAAGAATTGCTAAGAATATAACATAGATACTGGAATGATGGTTATATAACTTGTAACAGTTTGGAAATAGGATATTGCACAAAGTTCTAGTATGTCGTGGACATGCACAGTGTCCGTGACGCTTACTGCTGGCCAGTTGTCACTTGTGGGACTGATCAACTGCTGTTTCCTTGATATCCACCCTATAAAACCAGACAGAATCATGACCCATAAGGTTCAGGAGAATTACATTTGCAGAATATGCTGATGGAAATATTTTGCTCTTGTATACAAATAGTTGAAAGTTCGCTGTTGTACACCTCTTCTTCTCCTCTGTTCCACTGTTCATATTTGATGAGCTCTTTCCATTTTTCATGGAGCTGTAGTCATTTTGATCTCTCTCTAGAATATCTTTTAGTAAACTATATAGTTTTGACTTTGTCATCGTGAAATTCTTTTGTTCTTTGTCCTGAAAGTATGTCACTTCTCTATTAAACCTGAATGAGAAATTTGCTGAGTATATCAGTCTGAGTTGAGATCCATTTTCTTTGCAAGATTTGCAATGCTTTGCTCTATGTTCTTCTTGACGTGATGGTTTGCAAAGAGAAATTTGCCATTATTCTGATGGGTTTTTCTTTAAATGTGGTCCCTTTCTTTTCTGTAGTGGCTTTTGGTATATTGTTCCTGTGCTGACTTTCTGGGATCTTGATTATCATATGCCTGGGTGTGGTTTTAATTGGGTTGATGTTATTTGGAGTTCTCCATGCTTCGGTTACCTGAATGTCAAATTGTTTCTCCATATTTGGGAAGTTTTCTGCTATCACTCTGCTATCACTTCTGTCCATATTCTTTTTATATCATTTGTATTGACTCCTTCTTTCGCATCGATGCCAATTAGTCTTATGTTGTTCATCTTTGCATAGTCTTTCAGATGTTGAATTATTTTTTTCTTGCATCCTAGTTTTTTTAAGAGATCCTTTCATACCTTTTCACTAGCTGCAACAGTATCTTTAAAGTCCGAAAGTCTATTTTCACTTTTTTTTTTTTTTTTTTGCCTTTTTTAGATAAGGTCTAGCTATGCAGTTCATGTTGGCTTTGAGCTCACATTTGTAGCCCAGCTGGTCTCAAACTCGCACTGATTCTCCTGCCTCAGCCTCTCTAGCGCTGGGATTACAGAGTTGTGCCACCATGCCTGGCCATCTATTTTCACTTTCATTGAAGCAGTTTTGCCAGCTTGTGATTGAGGTTTTAATTTCCTATATAGCACTTTGAATCTGCTTCATCCATTCTATTACTTTCCTATATTGCTCATTCCTGAATTCTGTCATTTTTCTATTCTCCTCTATTTTTTATCAGTGTCTTCTTGAGAAGCACTTAGTACTTCTTTCATTATAGTTATCATTTCTTTTTTCCTTCAGAAATTATTTCTGATCTGATTTCTTCTATATCTATGTGCAGTTGCTACTTTACATAAGATACTGTTATTTCAGAGATTATAGGTGTGTGATTTCCATTTCTTTTATTTATATTATTGTCTATGTATTTGTTCTGGGTAGGCTCAGGGTGAGAGTGCATTTTGCTCCTTCTCTTTGTCATTTTGCATAGCCCTGGCTTCTGACCTTTGGTGTAGAGCTTTGGTAGAGTTCTTATGTTAGCACCAGATCTGGATCTATCAAGTTTAAACTGGTCCAGGTGGGTGTGGCTTGGGTCTGGCTGCTGTGCTCCACTTCTTCCTGCTGCAGGCCTTGGAGGTGAGCCTGGTGTGCCACTCTGACAAGGTATAACTCTCGTCTCTAGCCTGTCTGCAGGACATTCTGCCCCACTGTTCCATACTGGCCCAGTCTGATGGATTAAATTTCAGAGATATGCCAGGACTTGTTACTGGGCCCCTTGAATTTCCAGTGGGCCCCGCATGGTCTCACTTACATGCTGGGCTTGGTTGCTGGGTATAATTCTGTCAGCCAGTATTTGTATTGGTATAAGATTCTATAGTTAATTATGGTGATTTCCAGCTGATAGCAATAATATTTGGGAGTTTTTAAACATATAATTTTAAACATCAAGTTTATATCTTCATAGAAGGTACAGTTCAACTATACCTTCAAAACTCTTACTTTGGATGTCTGATTATGAGATGAAAAGTCAATCCATGACCTAATGTTTTTCAGTCACCAAATATACAACTTTTGCAAACTGAAAAAATAAATATAATATCAAACAAATACAAAATAACTACATCTTACTCTTATAAAGCACTTCTCAATTTTAAAATTGACTATAAACTCAAACAATTATCACATGTCTATGGTGGCACATCTTAGGTGATATCCTTTTTATCAATTTGAAATAGACAAAGGCTTGGGGGAAGTAAATATTCAATTGTTGAATACGACTGAGCTTTGAAAGTATCAATACAAAATGAAAGGCCGTGGATGTTATTATATATGTTCTTTACATAAGAGTCACTCTAACATTTTAGATCAGAACCAACTAAAAGCTTTTAATGTAACATGTGAGAGTTACATATCTCAAGCTCTAGCTTTGTTTAAATTTTAGCCTTTAACTGTAGAACTTCTGGCAAATGTTTGCCTACTTTGCTCCAAGGTCTTGCAAACTCAGCACCACCTTCTAACAACATAAACTTAATTTTCTGACTTCAGTTTTTTCTCTGCTGTGCAATGCATTAATAGTGCTATTTAATCTTTTAAAACATCCCTTTACCACTATTTATCAGTGAGTACATACGCTCTTGGTCTTACCCAGGCTCAGAAAAATTGAGTACAAATCTGTAGCTAGGATAACTGTGACTTAAATATCAAACCTTGGACATATAACTTAACTTCCAATTTAAATATGCTCAAAATGAATTATTGTCCATTTATAAATTTGAAGTAAAACATTAAATTGCATGCTGTATGTCTAAATATATCTTAATGCCTTTGAAATTACTTCTCTGTTGTCATTAATAACTTTGTAACACATGAGAATCTAGTTCAGATGTTCTATCACAGATTTTTAATAATTTTATTACTTTTAATAAGATATAAGAATGAGACAGTTTCAAAACGTGTTATTTGGACAGCCACAATAATTAATAGAATGCATATTGTTGTCTTCATAGTAGTTCAGAGTATAAGACACAGACATGATAATATTTCTAAACACTATTACTAAGCACATATTTCTAAATATTCCACATTCAAAAAGACTTGAAACCTTTGCTCAGATACTTTGAAATTTTAAACGTATTTCTTAATAGTTCACTGCAAGGCAGGTTGTACACTATGAAGATAGTATTCGTGTTGTTACAACAAGGTACTTTTTGTAATGAAATTTTCTATTTTCTTTCATCTCAGTTATGATGAAAATTTAACTCTCTAAGAAATTCAAAAGCAGAATATGATTTTTGACCAGTTCCTGAAACAAATGAATGTAGGAGTGAAAATGCAAAACTGGACTTTACAAATATAAAGTCTTTTATACTCAGAAAAGGTAATTCTGAGTATAAAAATTTATCAGTAATACACAGTACAGCAGTTCAAGCTTAGCTAATGGTGGTGTGTTAGGTAGATGCATAAATATAACTCTTTCAGAGATAAACCAAATTTTGTGAGCAATTTAATAACAATACTGTTGCTGAAAACAGCACTGAACACCTAATTTATCTGTCTTAAGATATAGTTGTTCTGTGTGGTGTTTAAAGACATTCATTATTCTAAACTTTTTTACTGTGAACTCTTAGCACTGTTCTGACTAGATAATTTCTTCCTTCTACTGATTATCAAAAACATGTGGAAGAAAATGAAGCAATATTCTTTCCTAAACAATGATGTTTAATTTGGAGTTCTTTACTCTGGGAATATTCCCAATTCACTATGAAAAGCCTTTCCTGACTTCAAATGTACTGTTGTTTTGATTTTGAAGCGAGACATTTTTCTCTGAAATTGATTTTAATGAACGAGATCAGTTTTGCACCTAGAAAATCAATAAAAAAGTGTGCATACTTTTCATTAAGAAGCTCACAGTAATACTCACTCTGTGACATATAAAATCTAACACTGTCCAAAAATTAAAATGTCAACTGCTATTTTTTTACTGAGTAAATGAAGCATCCATACTCTTTGTTGCTCTTGTTAATAGTGTGGCTAATTACAATATTATATTCTTTACTTTGAACACTGTATAAACTTCAAACAAAATATACAGAGACTGCAAATTACTGGCCTTTCAAAGATCAGATCAGCACCAAATTATTCACAAGAAAAATGAAGATCATTACATTGATCTAAAATTCAGGGCTCAAAATTTCTTCTTTGATTGTTTTCTTCTGTTCTTGTCTTAGTAGGAATAGTACGATGATTAGGTCTAATTGCTGACCTCTGTGATTATAATTTAATAATTACTTCAATTGTAGTCTATGCAGAGTAAAGCTTTTTCAATTAAGTTTTATGAAATTGGATAGTGTGTAATAAGTATTTGAATGAATAAATAAAATTTTCATAAAGTAGAAAATGACCAAATTTGAAAAGTTTTGGCTTTATTTAATGTGCTTAATGCCATCCCTGATACTAAAAGAAAGTAGTTTATATTTTAGTTTAGTAGAGGGCTAGCCAAAGAGCTCAGGGGATTGAAGCATCTGGAAGCAGGTACAAGGGTCTGCGGTTCAATCCCTGGGCTTGCTGTGCTGACCAGGCCCCTTTCGGCACACTGAGATGGCAATTGAGACTGGGCACAGTCTGTAATCCCAGCTCTTGGGAGGCTGTAAACAGGTGCATCACTACAAGTTCGATCTAGTAGTGAGATCTTGAATACCCTGGAGACCCTTCCCTAAAAATAAAATAAAATAAAATAAAACATTTAAAAACTACTACCCAACTGAATAAAAATTTTAATTTAAAATTAATCAAATTGTATGTATGATGCCTTATATCTTCCAGTAAAAAATCTTGTGCAGGTCTGTTTGGCAGAAAATAAATTTAATGTGAATAGTGAAATTTCATTTTTTGTCTGTTCACATTATCACAATTATGTTTTGCAATATAAAGAAGACGCAAACAACCTTAGTTTCAATTTTCTTACATTGATTAATACTTAAAACTATCCATTTTAATGAATTTTTAAGTTGTTTTTTTTTTTTTTTTTTGAAGTTCTGGTCTTTTGAATTAGAAAACTTCCTCCCAGAATCACCAGACAAAATAGAAAGGGCTCCTCTTATAAGAGTCAGCTTAAGAAATTTTAAGTGATGTGAACTAATTTGAGATTTAGTCAGCTGGCAAGAAGACTTTAGAATCACATGTACAAATATCAAACTTTGTAGTCAGTAAAAGATGACTAACTGAAATTTGCAAAATTCAAAATTAGGTCTTGATATATGATGTGTTCAGTAGAACAATAAACAAAAATATCCTATGCCAGAATACGAATTTCCACTTTGGAGAATTGCTTCTCAGTTAAAAACAAAAACAAACACAGAACAGGCAATAAGCTCCATGGCTGTGCTTTAATGTAGCCTGGGAAGGAAAGAAAGGAGGAGATGACCTCTTGTAGCCACCTCCTAAACTAGCATCATCTCAACACTGATATGAATAAGTACATTTTACAGCTTGTGCCTTGTTAGCTTAATTGAGTTTCTTCTTTATTCCAAATAAGCAACAGAGATCCTCTCTCTTTTTCCTATCAATGAGTTTTAGATCTTCTAAGTTCCTATTTTACTGCTTATTAAATGTTTGTTGAATGAGAAGCCTGCTCAGACCTTAATTGGTATGGTTAATTGGTATGGTTCCCCATATTCTGTCAAATCGATTTAGCCAGAAATGCAGAAAAATAAAGATCTGCTAACTAGTTGTGTAGGTCTGTTGCAAGTGATTTCACAGTGTAAAATGTGCACAAAAAATATCAAAACTACTTATGATTTTCTTTTTCCTTTTTTTCTTTTACTCTTCAATTTGAAATCTATGGTTAATAAAACTTTCAACAAAGGTACGGTACAGTAATTTAATGGATTTTTTTTTTTTATAAATTTAACCATTAAGATTAAATACAGGAAAATACTAAGAGTAATTTTCATGATCTGGAAGTGATAGTACTTTTAAATGGAAGTGTTTAGAGATAACGTAAGGGCTGACCAAATAGCTTAGCTGATTAAAGCACCTGCAAGCAGGTGGGTGGGAGAGGTGGAGGAGTGGGGGTGGTGTGCACACCTGTAACCCCAGTTCTTGAGAGGCTGTAAACAGGCAGATCACTATGAGTCTGATGTAATAGTGAGACCCTGAACAACCTTACCTAAAAATAAAAAATTAATTAATTAATTAGAGATAGCATAAATGTTTGCAATATAGCAACCATGTAAAATATACTCAAAGCCAGTTTATTTTATTTATTTATTTTTTTGTCTTTTTGAGACAGGGTCTTGCTATGCAGTTGAGGCTGGCCTTGAACTCACTTTTGTAGCCCAGGCTGGTCTCGAACTCGCACCAATCCTCCTTCCTCAGCCTCCCGAGTGCTGGGATTACAGGCGTGCGCCACAACGCCCGGCTATTGAAGCCAGTTTATTATGTAAAAGAAGCATACAAACTTCCCAAAATCTCCACAGTTGAAGTAACTAAGACAGTAAAATTTAAATAAAGCACCTAATTTTTTCTTTTTTCTCCAAAAATATGATGAAATTGATGTTATTGAAGAAAAATGTAATGTGACCCAAAGATTTGTTAATTTGATTATTTGAAAACTTTTCACAATTTCTCTGGTGCATAAATTTCTTCAATTCTTGCCTTTGGCAGCTAGTAAAACTGTCACCATAGGCATCAGTATATTGGAGAAACTAATTCGTAATAAATAGCCTCCTGTTTATTGAAATAGAAGGATCTTTTTCATTTCTTTCCTCAGTTACAATGTGCAAACAATCTTTAGTGCCTTTCTATGATTGGAGTGTAGGAAGAATTGAAATGAGAAGTTACCTAGCACTTACTAAATACTACATGCTGTCTCCTTAACCTTATTACTTCTAGTTATAGTCATTGTATTTTAAAAACATGGCATCTGAAACTCAGACAGGATTAATAAATTGTTGAAAACCACACAAGGTCTAAGTGATGTGAATACTGATGCTTGCATGTAGAGCAACTGGACTTTACTATATGCTAGATGATGTTCTAAGAACCTTGCATGTATAAACACATCATGCTCACTTCATGAAATAAAAAAAAACATAAATGGATACCTTTTGTTTTCATATTTAGGTGAAATTCCCCCAAATAATACCCACTTCTAGGATTAAAGAATAGGATACCACCTTTAGAAAGCTTATTATACGTTATGCAAGACAAGTTCTCTTTTAAAATTTGCATATAATTAAATTAGCTTAAGTATTATTGTTTAACTGTATTATCAACTTTATATTTTATATCCCATTTCATCTAAATTTCATGAAAGGCTTATGAGAAGCATAGCACTGTATTATTCTAACTTTACAAATATGTAAGGGACATCTAGAAACTAGGAACTGAGTACATTAGATAATGTATATGTGTTAATATAAATTTGAGTCACATATATGTATGTATTCATTAAAATTCAATGATATAGATAAATTTTATGTAATGCATTATCTATCCATATTAACTTTGAAATGATATAAATTGCCTTTAAAGGCATTAAGCTATAGTTCCTAATATACATATATGGAACCACCTAAGGAAAAATATTTATTCCATCTACTTTACCATGTATAAAATATCAAGAGTTGATGAATACATATAGAAATGTATTTAAGGACAGATATGTGATAAACCAAGATAGCAAAATGCTAATAGTAGAATCCAGATGATGGTGGTATGTATAATAGAAATAAAATCCTTTAACTTTCTACATATTTGAATTTTTCACAGCAAATAGTCGGAGTTCTGACATTCTTTAATATGGGCAAACTGAGCAAGAAGCTCTTCCACCAGACTATCATCAAACTGCATTCTCAAATATTTGCAAGGTTTATGATTTCTCATGAAAACTTTCACCTAGTTCTGGTCTATTTCCTCATTTTATTCATACAGAAACCACTGCCCTTCCTACAGTTTAAATAATGTCATGGATGGAAAGGAAAATAGAGAAAACATTCCTTCTCACACACAGTGTAGTGCAGGAATAGATGCCCATATCAGATACTGTGAGCGGTACAATGGAGGCAGTGGTCTCTGTCATGATATCTCACTGGATTGAGGCCTTCCAGAAAGGCTGTCTGGTTCACAAACTGCAGTAGAGGTAAAGGGAAAAGACTTGGTTATGAAGTCCTGGATCCCAGGGTTTGAGACGTGAGGAAACTATAGTGGCTGGACCTTACAAAGTAAATGCAGCTGATAAGCCAGTCAGGGATGCACTTAGTCAAGGCATTCTGTGTGGATTATATTCAGCCATATTTGATTCAAACAAATAGCCTTAATTTGTCTGAACTTAAAATTCAGTGAGATCTGTAGAATTCCAGGAAAATATAGTCCCAAATGAGTATAGATTTTCAATATAATAATAAGTTACTTCTGAACTAAAGCAGTTTAGTAGTGGAAAAGGAGTGATGTGGAGACCCAAGAGAGAAATTTTTATCCACAAGCATCCAAGACTGTGCTTTCTCCCAGTGCAATGTGGAAAGGTGTCAAGGAGCCAGGAGTTTTGTCATTACGAGATGGAGAGAGAGACAGAGACAGAGACAGACAGAGAGACAGAGACAGAGACAGACAGAGAGACAGAGACAGAGACAGAGAGACAGAGAGACAGAGAGAAAGAAAAAGTGGATTTTCATTTTTATTAAGGAATTTTTTTTCCAATCCTAGCTAGAAAGAGATGTTTACAATGCACAGGTAATTGAAATATAGCCTCTCCTCTGTACAGACATCTCAGCAATTGGGAAGTAGTTTTTGTTGCTGCCCTCTTTTGTGTTATTTTGGGATGTAAAACTAGATGCCCCATTGTCCATTGCCATAGCCCAAGCTGGTACGAGAGCTTGGGGAACAGGATGAATGTGGGAGTTTGATTTAGACTTTTTTTTTCTTTCACAAAACTAATTATAAATTATAATCTTGACCTGAGTAGGAGAATAACTAAGTCCCTATGAGAATTCTTGTGGTGATCTAGCTGAGAGAAAGGACAAAGCTGAAAATGTCAGCAGATTATGCCTGAATTTTGAAAACTACAGGGGAAAGCTTCTCTATTTGATACTCTGACAGGGGAACGAGAATTTGCAAGTGCGTAGCAGCTGTCACAAAGAAAGATGCTAATCCTACCTCAATTTACAAGATCCTGCAGGCATAAATTATCTCAGCAGGAAATATCATCCCAAATGAGGAATTCTATGCTGTTTTAAGCAGACAGGCAAAACCAGTAACAAGACTCCTTTACAATTTTTACAAATTTGTTGATATTTGTCTTAGCATGTGTTGTGGAATATAATATTGACGTTGTTTGAGTTATTAGGGTCCTATATGCAACACATTTGTATTCCTGTCACTTCCTCTTCTCCTCTTCTCCCCTCATTACTGTTCCCTGGCCCACTTCCCTATTTGTTCAGATCCGTTGCCTGTTCCTTTGTTTTCATATTTTATCTTTTTTACTGTACCTTGCCTCACTCAAGTGAGAGATGCCATATGATACTTAACCCTCTGTGTTTATTTCACTCAGTATTATATTATTAAAGTGTATCCATTTTCTTACAAATGCCTCAAATGTGTCATTCTTTATAACAAAGTAGTATTCCACTGTACAGGAATACATTTTGTTTATCCAGGCATCCATTGGCAGATTATAAGCTGCTCCCAGGGTTGAACCTGGTGTATTGTGCTCCCATAAATATCAGTGTGAATGTGTGCTTGTAGTGCGGTGGCTTAACATGATGAGGAAGAACCTAGTAGAGGACTAACTTGGTCATATGGAATTTCTAATTTCCACTTTATAAGGAATCTTCATATTGCTTTCAGTAATGACTACTAGTTTGCATGCCTACCAAAACATGCAGGAGGTTTCCTCTTATGTCACAACCGTGCCGTGCCAGCAGTTGCTATTGTTTGATTTTCTAATGACTGCCATTCTTTCTGGAGTAAAATGGAATCTTAGCATTGTTTTAATTTACATTTCATGAATAACCAGAGATACTACATAATTTTTGTTTGTTAATCATTTGTATTTCTTTCACTGTGAAGATTTTGTGTGTTCATCCCATTTCTTTTTATTATTATCATCTTAAGAGCATACACAATAGTAAAAAATAATTTAGAAATTATACAGAACTTCATCAAACAGGAACTTTAACTTGGGATACCTTAAGTTTTTTGAGTTCTTTATATAGTTTAGGTACAACTCCTCTATTGGAAGGGTAGCTAGCAAAAAATTTCTCCTATTCCGTAGGCTGTGTCTTCATTCTGACTGATTCTTTTGCTGCACAAAGAATTTTAGTCTGATATAATTCCATATGTTGACTCTTGCTGATATTTTAGAACAACTGAGATTCTATTTAGAAAATTCTTTCCTGTACCTATTTTTTGAGTGTTTTACCTGTCTTACCTACCAGAAGATTTAAAGATTTTGGTGTAGTGTTCAGATGGTTGATACATTTTGATTTTAACTTAGTACAAGGTAACAGATAAAGGTCCATTGTTTTACTTCTACAAACAGATAACCAGTTTTCCCAACACCAATTATTGAACAGGCTGTCTTTCCCTCCAACGTGCTTTGCACCCTTGGCTAAAGATCAAATAATTGAATGTGTCTGGAAATGTTTCTGTACTTTCTGTTCTGTTTGATGGTTCATCGTGTCTGTTGTTAGAGTACTGTGCCATTTTTATTATTATAGCTTTAAAATATAGCTTAAAATTGCTTCTCAGCCTTTTGGCTACGATAAAGTATAAAGCAGAGCTTAAAGCTTGGTATTGCTATGCCTTATATTCTGCTCTTATTATCCAAAAATTTTTTGCTGCTTGAGATCTGTTCTGGTTCATTATCAATTTCAGAATTGTTTCCACTAGATTTGTAAACTATACTGCTCGTGTGTTGACTGGGACTGCATTGAATCTGTATAAAAGTTTTAGACTGTGGCCATTTTATTAATATACATTCTGCTTATTCAGGAGTAAGAGACATTTTTCCAATTTTTTAAATTTAACAATGCTTATATTACATATTTTCATCATCGGATCAGTTTCGATTAATAGATATCGGTATATAAGACTGATCAAATGGTTAAACATTAACACTTTCAATAAACATATTTTTTTCTCTTTCTTTTTTAACAGTTGACACACAGTACATTGTCCTCACAATAGCTATACAGAGCACAGTGTGCGGGCATGACCCACCTTCCTATTGATGTTGCTAAGGAAAGAAAAAAAAAATTCTCTTTGAATTAAGAGGAAGCAGATGTATAAACAGTCCAAAGTTGAACAACTGCAGTGGGCCACCAGTGAAACTTGCAGTATTGGAGGCTATTGATCCAACCCTCCTACAGCTCATCTCATCAATCTAGCTCTGCGTTTCATGCCTCATAAGTAAGCTTTTTTGCTGGGTGATCAAGGGCAAGCCAAAGCAAGACCTGTGTAACAAAAGTTTATTCATCTTTTGTATCTTCCAAGGTCAAATACCCTCAGGATTAACTTTGGAACCATATACAGTGCTTTGTAGAAGTGTTCTCAGTGTCAGCCTTTGGAATGAGTCACGGCCATTGCTTGGCCAGTTTGCTTCCTATTTTTTTTTTTTCTTTTTGAGACAGTGTCTTCCTATGCAGTTCAGGCTGGCCTTAAGCTCACTTTTATAGTCCAGGCTGGTCTCAAACTTACACTGATCCTCCTGCCTCAGTCTCTCAAGTGCTGGGGTTACAGGCGTGCACCACCACGCATGACTTTTGGCCAGTTTGCTTTCTGTGAAAGCCTGAGAGAATGTTTTTCTCTGGGTGACTCTCCTTAGACACATTATAGTTCATTTATCCCTTTCCTCTGAGGTTCCATAATCTCCTTGACCAGAAAATTTGAGACACCTCTGAGTTATAGGATGTTACAGCACAGGTTCTCTTATGTCCTACTCTTTACTGACCTTGAAGGGCTAGGGCCAAAATATTGGCTATCCTTATAGCCCTTCTTTTTCTCCAATTGTCGGTCTGTTAACTTACATTCTCAACCCTCCAGCAGAAAAGCTTCATGGTACTATTACTCTATAACATAGGTAAGTGAGCTTATCATCACTGGCTTTCTGAATATCAAACATCTTTAACTTAGCATGAAATTGATATTTTCTGACAATCATTGATATTCTAATAATGCTCCATAGAATGTGATATAAGCAATTACACAATTTTTAAAAAGATATTTGGAAATTCAAGGAAACATAAAATGTAGCCTGTCAAGATTATGGTATTTGGCCCAGTCTTTTACTTTCAACTAATACTCTTGAGAGAGAGTATAACAGTAACTGAGTTTACATTGGGAGCACTACACATCAAAAAGACGAGAGTGACATGCATTCCAAGCATAGTTTTAGCGTTATATGGCGCTATGATCAGTGTGATGAACCTTTTGAAGGCTAAGACCAATATCTTTTTCATCCTCTGTACATAAGTGCATGGTTTTGCTCCTGATGTTTCCTCTTTTATCTGCTTCCAGTCACTTCGTTGTTTAATCCATAACACATTCAGCTGTGTTATGCCCTAAAGTTTTTATTTTCTTCTTTAAAGTTCTTATATTTGGGAAACTATATGATATTTGCACATGGAGGTCTGGTTTATTTCACTAATGAGTATATGTTCAATATACATCCATTTATATATGAAGTCTTCAAACTTATCATTCTTTATAGCTGAGTAATATTCCATTGTATAAAAATACCACAATTTTTTCAACTATTTTTCAAATGATGGGCATTTTGGTTGTTTCCCATATTTGGCTATTGCAAATTGGGCTGATATAAACATAGGTGCACAGATATCACTATGGTATAAAGTTTTCAGTACTTCTGGGAAAATTCCCAGTAGGGGGATAGCTAAATTGAATGGAACTTCCAATTCTAGTTTTGTAAGGATCTTCCAGACTGCTTTCCATAATGGTTCCACCAATCTGCATTCCCACCAGCAGTGGAGAAGGGTTCCTCTTTCCCCACAGTCTCTCCAGCATTTGTTGCTGGTTGATTTCTTTATGATAGCCATTCTTTCTGGGGTGAGATGGTATCAAAGTGTTCTTTTGATTTGCATTTCATAAATGGCTAGCGATGTGGAGCATTTCTTCATGTATTTGCAGGCTTGCTGCATTTCTTTCTCTGAGAAGTGTATGTTCATCTCATATGCTCATTTCTGGATTTGGTCTTTGAATTTGGAACCCTGATGGTTTTTAATTCTTTGGAGATTCTAGATAGAAAACCTTTGTCTGGATACTTATTAGTTAAAATCTTTTCAAAATTTGTGGGTTATCTTTTCACTCTGTTGGTAATTTCCTTTGACATGCAGAAACTTCTTAGCCGGAGAAGGTCCCATTTGTTGATGCTTTCAAGTGTTAAACGTGCAATTTGACTTCTTTCCATGAACTTTTAGCCTACTCCGATGTCTACAAGATTTTCTCCCACTTTCGCATCCAGGATATTTAATGTGTTTTTCTTTTAATATTTAAATTTTTAATCCATTTCGATTTTAGTTTGTGCATGGTGATAGACTAGAGTCAAGTTTTAGTTTTCGGCATGTAGAGAGCCAGTTTTTCCAGCACCATTTGTTAAAGAGGCTATCTTTCTTCCAGTAAATGTTTTTGGCCTCTTTATTAAAAATGAGCTGGCGGAGTGTGTTTGTATTTGCTTCTACATTTTCTAATCTAATCCATTCATCCTCAGGTCTATTCTTTTGCCAGTACCATGCTGATTTTCTTACTGTAGCTTTGTAATATAACTTTAGGTCAGGAATTGTAATGCCTCCTGTGATACCTTTCTTGCCCAGAAATGTCTTTGCAATTCTGGGTTTTTTTTGGTTCCAAATAAATTTTAGGAATGATTTCTCCAGATCTGTGAGGTATGTTGACGGTGTTTTGATAGGAATTGCATTAAAGCTGTATAACAATTTAGGGAGTAGGGTCATTTTAACAATTTTGGTTCTTCCTATCCAGGAGCAGGGAATATTTTCCATTTTCTGAAATCTTCTAGGATATCTTTTTTTCAGAATAATGTAGTTTTCACTGAAAAGATCTTTTGTTTCTTTAGTTAGCTTAATCCCTAAGTATTTCATTTTTTTCAGTGGTATCATAAAAGGTATTGCTTTTCTAATTTATCTCTCAGTGTGTTTGTTGCCTGTGTAGAGGAATGCCACTCATTTTTGTGTGTTGACTTTATGACTTGCTATGCTACTGAATTTGTATATTAATTCCAGTACCTTCTTAGTGGAGTTTTTTGGGTCTTCCATGCCATCTGCAAATAATGATAACTTTACTTCTTCTCTACCTATTCTTATTCCTATTTCTCTTTCTTGTCTACTGGCTGTAGCTAATGATTCCAGAACTATATTGAATAAAAGTGGTGATAGAGAACATCCTTGTCTTGTGCCAGATCTGAGGGTAAAATACTCCAGTTTTTCCTCATTTAGAATTTTGTTAGCTGTTGGGTAATTTTAGATAGCTTTTATCAGGTTGAATTAGATGCCCTCTATTCCAATTTATTGTAGCACTTTGAATATGAATGAAGCTGGGCGTGGTGGCTCACACCTGTAATCCCAGCACTCGGGAGGCTGAGGCAGGAGGATCGGTGCGAGTTCGAGACCAGGTTGGGCCACAAAAGTGAGCTCAAGGCTAGCCTGAACTGCATAGCGAGACCCTGTCTCAAAAAGACAAAAAAAAAAAAAAAAAAAAGAACATGAATGAGTGTTGGACTTTGTCAGCATCAATTGAGATGATCATGTGATTTTTGGCTTTAGCTCTATTGATATAGTGTATTTCATTTATAGATTTGTGTATATCGAACCATCCTTGCATCCCTGGGATGAATCCTACCTGGTAATGATGTAAAATCTTCTTGATGATTAGTTGTATTCTATTGGTGAGGATTTTATTGAGGATTTTTGCATCCATGTTCATCAGGGAAATTGGCCTGTATTTTTCTTTTTTAGGTGCCTCTCTCTGGTTTTGGTATCATGGTAATACTTGCCTCTAGGAATGATTTTGGAAGGATTGCTTCCTTTTCAATTTCATTGAAGAGTTCGAAGAGTGTTGAGATTAAGTCCTCTATAAATTTCTTGTAGAATTCGGTAGTGATTCCTCCAGGTCCTGGACTTTTCTTTGTCTATAGGCTTTTTATTACATTTTGTATTTCATTGGCTGCTATTCAGTTATTTAGAGTTGTTATATCTTGTTGATTGAGTTTGGGTAGTTTGTATCTTTCTAGGAATCTGTCCATTTCATCTGTGCCTTCAATTTTGTGAGAGTAAATATTCTGAAAGTAGTTATTTATGATCCTCTGAATCTCTGCTGGGTCTGTAGTAATTTCACCCTTTTCATTCCTTATTGCTTGAATTGGAGTCTTTTCTTTCCTCTTTTTGAAGAGGTTAGCTAGGGGCTTATCAATTTTATTTAATCTTTAAAAAAAACAGCTTTTGGCTTCATTAATTCTTTGTATTGTTCTCTTTGTCTCAATTGAATTAATTTCTGCTCTAATCTTTATTATTTCCTCCCGTCTTTGGGCTTTCGATTTCATTTGCTCTTCTATTTCTAGTCAATTGAGGTGCTCCAGGAGAGTATTTATTTGTCCCCATTCTGTTTTCTTAATGTGTGAGTTCAGAGCTATATATTTCCCTCTAAGAACTGCTTTCATTGCGTCCCATAAATTCTGGTAGCTTGTGTTTGAATTTTCATTAAATTCAACATATTTAATTTCTTGTTTAATTTTATCTGTAATCCACTGGTTGTTGAGAAGAGTGTTGTTTAATTCCCATGCATATCTGGAGTTCTTGGGGTTTCTGTTGTCATTTATTTCCAATTTCATTGCACTGTGGTCAGATAATATGCATAAGATAATTTCTGTTTTCTTGTATATACTTAAGCATGACCTATGTACTAATATGTGGTCTATTTTAGAAAACATCCCATGTGCAGCTGAAAAAGATGTGTATTCTGATGTAGTTGTGTGGAACACTCTGTGTATGTCCACTAATTCCAGTTGTTTCAAGTTCTGGTTTACCTCTTCTACCTCTTTGCTAAGGTTTTGTCTGCTTCATTTATCTTTTTTGGATAAGGGGGTGTTCAGGTCTCCTGTTAAGATTGTGGTATTGAGTATTAGATTTTTCATATCCATTAAGGTTTGTCTTATATAACTTGCTGCTCCTGTGTTGGGTGCGTACATATTTATGAGTGTCACCTCTTCATCTTGAAGTTTTCCCCTGACCAATATGTAGTGGCCTTCTTTGTTTCATTTTATCAGTCTTGGTTTGAAGTTTAGACTGTCTGCAAACAGGATTGCTACCCCTGCTTTCCTTTAAGTTGCTGGAGCATGTAGTGTTGTTTTCCATCCTTTCACTTTTAGTCTATGAGTTTCTTTATGAGTTAAGTGTGTTTCTTGTATAGAGAATATTGTTGGATTTTGCTTCCTTATCCATTCTGCCAGTCTACTTCTTTTAATTCAAGAATTGCGTCCATTTACATTGATGTTTATAATCGAAATATGTTGACTTATGTTTGACATGATGTTTACTTGCTACTGTTTCCCTCTTTTTTTCCTGTGTTTAATTGAGTAGCCTATTTTGTGGGATCTTTCTCTTCTCATTTCTTGAATTTGAGTCGTTTTGGTCCCTCCCTAAAATATTTTTCAGTATCCTGTGTAGGGTTGGTTTTGATGTCATGAAATTCTTTACTTGCTCCTTGTCATAGAAGTATTTCACTTCTCCTTCATACTTGTAAGAGAGCTTTACAGGGTATAATAGTCTGGGCTGAAATTTGTTTTCATGGAGGACTTGATACACTCTGCTCCATGCTCTTCTTGATTTCATGTTTTGTGTAGAGAAATCTGCTGTTATTCTGATGGATTTTCCTTTAAATGTAGGCTGTTTCTTTTCTCTAGCAGCTTTTAGTATACTATTCTGCTGAACCTCTGGAATCTTGATAATTATGTCTGGATGTGTTTTTAGTTGGGTTGATGTTATTTGGGGTTCTGTATGCTTCAGTTACTGTATGTCCAATTGTTTTTTTTCCATATTTGGGAAGTTTTCTGCTATTATTTCTGCCCATATTCTTTTTATATCCTTTGTAGTGACTCCTTCTTTCTCGTTGATTCCTATTAATCTCACCTTGTTCATTTTGGCATCATCTTGCAGATGTTGAATTATTTTTTTTCCTGCTTCCTAGTTGTTTTTAAGAGATCTTTTCTTATCTTTTCACTAGCTATGACCGCGTCTTCAAGATCTGAGGTTCTATCTTCACTTGGGTTCATACAATTTTGCCAGCTTGTGATTGAGATTTTATTTTCTTGTATATCTCCTTCAAACTGTTTCATGCGATCTATTTCTTTCCTATATTTTTCTTTGAGGTAATCCATTATTTTTCTATTCTCCTCTAATTTTTTATCAATGTCTTCTTTTTAATAGTACTGAAGTCTCTCATTACAGTTATCCTTTCTCTCTGTAGTTTGCTCATCATTTCTGCACTGTTCTCCTCTGTACCTTTCTGTAGTTGTTCCCCTACTTTAGATGCTATTGATTTAAAGAGGTCTTTTTTAACTTCAGCTGGTATTTCTGCTCTTGTTTCTTCTATATATTTCTGCAGTTGTTTTACGACTTCAGTATCTTTTTCATACATTTCTTTTTTTACTTCGCATGTTATCTCAGATCTGAGTTGTTCTGTACGTTTCTGCACCTGCCTTTCAACCTTGGCTGCTACTGATTCAGAGATTCCCTCTGCATGATTCCCATTTACTTTCATGGTATTGTTTCCTGTATTTGTTTTGTGTGACTCAGGATCTGGGATTAGATTTTGCGCCTTCTCTTTATCGTTTTTATAGCCGTGATCTCGGCACCTTCGTGAAGTTATACAGTTAGCACCTTTGGAAATTTGAGTCTGGATCCACCAAGCTTGTTCCCCTCCAGAGGTGTCTGGCTACAATTGGGAGCTCAGTCGGCTGGCTACTACGTGGCCCCGTGTGTTTGGACAGTGGTCGGCCTTGTGGGTATGGTGGGTGGCTGTGTGGGAAATATGGGTGTAGTCGGGGTTTGGGCAGTTGTCCAGTTGTGGGGATATATTAGGGTTCAGAAAGTTCTTACCTGGCCAATGTCAGCCCTGGTGTGGAAGATAGGTGGAATCTGAGCTCAGGTTGTTGATCAGTCTGCAAATGTACCAGGGTGAAGTCTGCTGGTTGCCCCAGTCAGGATGGAGGTGGAGTCAAGGCTAGAGTTCAAGGTGACATCTCAAGCCCGGGGGTTGGGCTTGGTCCCCGTACCGTGATACCAGACGAGATGGCACGGGGATCCGGGCAGGCTGGGCTTGGTCCAGGTGCCGCGCTACCAGATGAGATGGCACGGGAATCTGGGCGGGCCCATTGTTCCACTTTTTGATGTCCTTTTCAGTCTACTTCAGAGTACTGTAGTTTTCCTTGTAGTGATCTCTTACATCCTTAGTTTTTTCCCTGATATTTCATTTTTCATGAAGCAATTGTGAATGATGTTCAGAATTCCCTCCTTATCGTGTTCATTATTGGCATGCAGACATGCTAACGATTTTTGTTATTGATCTCGTATCTTGCTATTTTGTTGAACTTGACCATTAATTCTAAGGATTTATTGGTGGATTTTTTTTCGGTTTCTGTATAGAATATCATATCTGCAAAAAACGATCATTTGAGTTCTTTTTATATGTGTTCCTTTCTCATACCTAAACATTCGAGTATTTTAAGTGTGTTTTAATGTTTTAAGTGCTGTGTTGAATAACAGAGGTGTTTTTAGACATCCTTGTTTTCCTTCTAATTTCAGAAGGAATGCTATTAGTTTTTCCGCATTTATTATCGTGTTGGCTATTGGTTTGCCATTGATAGCCTTCATTACATTCAGATATGGCCCTTCTATATGCATTTTTATTTCTTAGAATTTTCTCATGAAGTGATATTGAATTTTGTCAAAAATCCTTTTCTATGTCTATTGATATGACCATGTGGTTTTTTATCTTACTCCAGTTTACATGATGTATTCTATGTGTAGACCTCTAATACAATGCAATACAACACAACACAATGCAATACAACACAAGGTAATACAATAAAATACAATAAAATACAATATAATGCAATACAGTAAAATACAATGCAATGCATTATAATACAATACACTGAAACATCCTGACATCTCTGAGAGTAAAATTACTTGATTATTCAGTAATGTTGGGTTTTTTAATTATTTATTTATTCATTCATTTATTTGGTACAAGGTCTCACTATGCTGCTCAGATTCATAGTGATTATCCTGTCTCAGCCTCCATAGACCTGGGATTACAGGTGTGCACCACCACACCTGATTTTGGGTTTTGGTGGTTGGCAATGTTTCCAAAATATGTATGGTCTGTGGTCCTTGGAATTGAACCTAGATTTTTGTGCTTGCCTGCCAGGACTTCCCAGTCCTCTACAGTGTTTTCAATAATATGTGTATTCTGCTTGCTAATATCTTAAAGAGATTGACTTATAGTTCTTTTTAGTTGAGTCTTTATCTGGTTTGTGGATGAAGGTGAGAAAGGCTTAATTAGTGAAATTGCCAGCATTTCATACTTTTCAATGAACTTGAGTAGTATTGTTGATATGATACCCTTGAAATTTTGTACAACTCAATAATGAATTTAACAGGTCCAGACTTTTTTTTCATTGGTAGATTCTTTATTACTGAGTAAATTTCTTTGCATATTATTTTGTTGTTAAACATACTTAAACAACAAACTGGTGAAGCAATGGCCATGACTCATCCAGACAACTGACAATGACGGTAGTTCTACAAAACACTGTACATGGTTTAAAGGTAAATCTTGAGGAGATTTGACTGACTTTGTCAGATACAAAAAGTACATGTTTTGTTATATATATGTCTTGCTTTAACTTGGACTTAACCACCCAGCAGAAAACTTTAACCACGAGGTATAAAATGTAAAGCCACAGTGTGTGCTGAGATGTAAAAGGCTCAAGTCAACTGCTTCCGACATTGTTAGTTCTGCGGATAATCCACTACTATTATTAAAGATAGCTCTATGTATAAAACTACTTTCTCTTGGTTTAATGAGAAGAAATATTTGTACCAATAGTGTTTAGAAAAGTTATCATGTCTGCATCTTATACTCTGAACAACTACTATGAAGACAACAATATGCACTGTATCAGCTATTGTGGCTGTCCTACTAACGTGTTTTGATACTGTCTCAATGTTATTGCTTAATAAAAGTAATTAAAAAAAGATCACGGAGCAAAGTACTTCAAGTCTTGCCAGAAAACAAATTCCAGCCCAGACTGCTATACTCTGCAAAATTCTCTTTCAAGTTCAATGGAGAAGTGAAATACTTCCATGACAAAAAACAACTAAAGAATTTCGTGATGACAAAGCCAATGCTGAACAGGTCACTAAAAGATATTCTAGAAAGGGATCAAAATAACCACACCTCCATGAAGGGGAATGGAAAGAACCCATCAAATAGGACAAATAATTAAACACAGGAGAAGAAAAGGTATACAAAAGCAGTCTCTCGACTATCTTTTGTATATAGCAGCAGAATATGTCCATCAGCATATTCTCCAAATGGACTTCTGCTGCACCCTGTGGGTAATGATTCTATCTGGGTTTACAGGGTAGATATCAAGAAAATAGCAGTAGCTCAGTCCCACAAGTGACACCTGGCCACTAGTAAGCATCATGGACACTATCCATGTACACAATATACTATAACTTTGTGCAATATCCTTTCCCCAAACTGTTAGAAGTTGTGGTCATATATTTGTCATTACAGTACTTATGTTTTATTCTGGGTAATTCTTTACTACCATGGAAACTTTTTCTTAGTTGATATTTTTGTATATATTAACCTATTCAAATACTTTACAAGTACTCTGAATTAATTATAAATTCATATATATGATACACAACATTCGGGCCTCTAAGTTGGACTCACTATTTGATTTGAATTTTTGAATATTGTTTTGAAATATTTAATTTAATTTTAATTAACATTGAATTAATTTCTGAATATTGTTGATGCTTTTTGTTTTAGGATTCCTACTGTATCTCTGACTTATGAACTACTTACAAGACATGGCATGATATTTTATTTTAGTATTAGAAACTTTAAAAAGAAAAATACACACACACACAAGAGAGTTAGGATAGATACACAGCTACTTTGTCTTAGCTCATTGAGAATAAAAGACAAAAGTTTGTACTAATATTGTTTAGGCAAGATATCAGGTCTGCACCCCTATCCTCTGAATGACTACTATGAAGGCAATAATATGCATAGTATTAATTATTATAGCCATCCTACTAACTTGTTTTGAAACTGTTTCATTGTTATTTTATCTTTTTTTTTCATTAAAATGAATAAAAATATATATACTTAAGACTTTTGGGTTAAATTTGCTCAATTGCATGTGTCTAGGAATCAGTCCATTTCTTAAAAATTTGCTAATTTGTGGGAATATAACTTTCAAAACAGTTATTATTTCAAAGCAATGAATTTTCTATTTTAGAAATAGTATCATGTGCTGCTAAAATCTCCTAGGTTTGTATAGCATCCGTTGCCATCTTACCTTCATCAGTGCTAATTGCATTGATGTGAGTCTTCTCTCCTGGTGAGGCTCGCTAAGGGCTCATCTATCTTATTTGTTGTTTGAAAGAAATAGCTCTTTGATTTATCAATTTTTTTTTACTACAGTTCTTTTTTTGTCTCAACTTCATTGATTTCCTTTCTCATTTTTATGGTTTCCTTCTTTAATTTTGATTTGTGGCTAGTTTGTTGCTATTTCTCAAGTATCTTAAAAGCTGATTTATTTCAGCCTGTTCTTTTCTCCTAATATAAACATCGATTACAATGGATTTTCTTCTTATAACTGCTTTCATGGTGTCCTAGAGATTTTGTGAGTTGTACAGTTATTGTTACTACCCTCTAGACATTTTAAATTTTTTCTTTGATGTCTTTTCTGAACCATTGGTTCTTTAGGAGTATGTCATTCAATTTTCCAGGAAATTTTACTTTTTCCAATTTTTTTTTCTGTCACTGATTTCTATTTTCCTAGCATAGTGACTGAACAGTATATATAGAGTTATTTTAAGTCTTTAATATTTATTGAAGCAGGATTTATGGACTGGTATGTGATCTATTTTGGAAAAAGTACCTTGTGTTACTGAAAAGAATGTATATTCTGTTGTATATGGCTTGAATATTATATATATATATATATATATATATATATATACATATATACATATGTTCAAAAGTGTGATTCAATTCTAGTATTTCTTTATTGACTTTATCTAATTGACTTTTCTCTTTGCTAAAGTGGGGTGCTAACAACCTGATACGACTGTGTTAATGTTTATTTGGCCTTTTAGTTTCATCAGGTTTTATTTTGTGAAGACAGGTGCTATAGTACTCAGTGCATATATATTTATCAATATGATATCTTCTTTTTCTTTTTTTCCTTGAAAAAGTGTGTGGTGAATTTGTTTGTCTCTTAAAAATGCATTTCAACTTGAAGTTTACCATGTTTCACATTAGAATTGCTACCTTTATTTGTTTTCAAGAGCCATGTGCATTGCATTTTAATTTTCATCCTATAATTTTTAGTCTATGTTTACATTTTTCGATAAGAATAGATTCTTTAATAAGACAGATTGAGTTTTGATCCAAGCTGCCAGTCTTCATCTTTTGATTGGAGAATTAAGGCCATTAGCATTAAGAGATATTACTGAGATTATATACTGACAGTTGATTATTTTTAATCATTTCCTTCTTTGTTGATTGGCAAATTATGTATCTTACTTTTCCTTTTTTTTTTTTTTTGGTTTGTCATTTGTCTATTGGCTTCACTAGCTCTTGTGTGCTATTAGGGGTACCCAGTTCATGGCAAGTACTTTGCCTTTTCAAAAGTTGCTACTAATACTTTAATCTGTGGAAAATGTATGAATTTTTCAAAATGCTTTCAGCAGTGTTATCCCATTTTATCTTGACAACAGCCTGTGAGCTAGGCAGTAGCCTTGAAAATTCAATTCCTATTTTACACAGAATAGAGACTAGGTAGAAACACAAGTCCGGACATTTTGACTATACGCCATGCTTTATTTTATTCCTTTTTATCCCTTACACTAATTATTTTGAGTAAAGGTTTTCTGTTACCCTTGCTACTAGTTGATATACCTACAACTTACTCCATACCCAGTAACTAGGCATATAAATTTAACCACATATGTCTGATATATTTTATCTCTTTATGCATTTAGAACAGAATATACAAGGTCTCACTTGTATATGGTCTCACTATGTAGATTGGTCTCGTAGTGATTCTCCTGTTTTCAGCCTCCCAACTGCTGGCAGTATAGAAGCACACCACTGTGCCCAGTCTCCATCATCGTCTCAGTGCAGCCCAGAGACAGGGCCAGCACGGCATGGTGAAGAGCAAATTCCAGCCACTGTACTCTGCCTGAGCAGGAACTTTAGTCTACAGAGCTATCAGACTGGACCCATTTTACCTCTAAAAGAATGATTTTCAAGGTCTTTTCAAATTTAAAATCATTTTAATCACAATGACAAATTTTAATTCTCATTCCAAGACTTTCACTCTGTCTCTGATCACTATGTTGTCTTCTATACACTGCTGTGTGCATTCTGTCATCAGACTTCTTAGAATCAAACTTATCACTCCCAAGCTCATGCAAGACTGGTCACAATGTTTATAAACTTTTAAAACATGAACGGTGTCTGCATTTGAAGAGAATGGAGTTTTCTAGTGTTCATCTGGTAAAAAGAATCTTGAGCTGGTTCAGATATTAATGTGAAATAGTAGTGATACCCCTTTCAAGCTCCAGTATTCCATCTCTCATCTCTCACACTGTCATGGCCTATGAATGGTGGTACTGACCAATGCCCCACAATTCATAGCTAGCAAATAGTGTGAGTAGAATGAACAATGCTTTGAGAATATTCTAGGTAGACAATTCATGAGTGACAGAAGGGATCTTTTTCATATGGAGCCCTCACAGAATAAGAGTAACACATTCATGTATGCACACTTACGATAGAGAAATAGCTGGCTGGAATTGTAAGCTTAGAAATATGGAATCACTGAATAAAAGCTTGGGCAATGGAAAAATAACAGTTAAATTTAGCAATTAAAATGATTCCAATTACATATTAGAAAAGGCATTTAGTAGAAAATGACTGCTGGTAGTGTCAGTATTGCATAACAGCAACCAACAAAACACAATCTTTTCTGTCATAGTTATTCATGAAGAAACCTGGGGCATTTATGTGAAAATAAATATGAATATTTGAACTTTGAGTGTATTTGAATGAAAAAGTAATTTTAAGCTAGACTCACCTAGTTCCTGTCAATGATTAACCCTCAAAATTAGTTGAGCTTCCTCCTAATGCATAACTTGACTCTCCCTAAGTTGTATGGATTAGTATGGCCACAGCAACCTTTAAATGTCTCCTTTATACAGATCTCATGTAATATTTATGTACATATTCAAAGATTGCTTGGCTATTTTATCCTTTAGACATAGAGGTCTCTTGCCTATTTTTCATGTTTAGGACAGATGCATTTAACTGAATTATGTAAAGAAAATGACAGGCTGCTTTGCATTTAGGTGGAAAGTATTTTTCTAAGTTGTTTTAAAATGTAATACCAACTTCACAATTAGAGTAAAGTTTGCCAGTGCCAATGTATGAACTTAGTATTGCAATTTATGGACTTTATGGAGCTGGAAGCAGGCACACTAACAGAAATATTCTGCACTGTCTCACCTTAGAGTAGACCAGGATGAGCATGAGAAATATGAATGATCATAGAGGAGAATTCAGAAGGAATGATGATAGGCATGTACAATGTGGATACAGAAACACACCTGCCATGCGAGTGACGCTATGTTTTCAAAAGTGTGAAAGAACCAACTTCCAACTTTTCTCTTGCTTCTTTAGCATGACCTCACATAAGGGCACAAAAACACCAGTATGTATAAGAGGGAAGTAATACAGCCCAGTTTTCTAGTGAAAAGACCAAAAAGGAAGTTCACAAGAACTAGAAAATATTTGAGAAATTGAAGAAGGGACTGAAAAGCAAAACAGTGAAGTTATTTGTAAATCTCCTGTGTTCCTGCCTCACAACTGCAGATGTGATGCTATCAGAAAACTACATAGGGCTTTGGCAAGTAAATCAACAGGAAAGCTCCACGTAACAATAAAAGTGGGGCACATCCCCAAAGCAAGGCATGGATTTTACAGCTAAACAGACAATGCAAGTATCTTGTGCTCCCCAAAATGTAGAATGAATTCTTTGGTTATATAAAACATTTTCTTATTAAATGACTAGCATAATTTAACAGATAAATTACTCTGCAAGGACACAATCATTCAGTATGATTGACTCTATAAATACACATTTTGTAGTATTTACCTTTTTTAATCTGTTAAAACTCCCACTTTTCTTTTTTTTTTGCACACCTAATAAATCAATTTCATAGGAAAATTTCTACAACCACATAAACAAGTTGGCATATTCTCATTGGCACATTGATTTGCTTGCTTCTTTTTTGAAGAAACCTCTGGTAGTGAGCAAGAACGCTTTAATTGTTGTTTTGCTATTAAGATGCTGAAATTGTTCACACTTACTGTGATTGTTAGATTATGAAGAATATTGCTAATTGAATTCCATTGAACTATTTTTACTGTTTTTATATAAAATGTATAAATTTCCTGGGGTGTTGGTGTCTGTGGTGCCTCTTCTTTCCTTGAGTAAAATACTTGAACATTTTTATCACTGTCACCATCATCTGTTCAACACTCCCAGTATATTTTCTCTAAGTTTCTTTACCTATAATTATGTGGAACGATTCAACTAATAAGCAATAAAGTCTCGATACAGTAAAAGAAAAGAAAAATCTTTAAAGATTTTCTATGCATTTGCTTTCAGCTCCTTTATTCTATGTCTTATGAATATATGTGTGTAAACATGTTTAATAATTTCAGACAAAAGGTAATTTGTAAATTTTTCTTGATGTTTTTATTTCAGATACAATGAACGCAGGAGATTGCTTATAGGTTGATATTTCAAATGATAATGTCTGGAACAGTCCTGGTAAGTTTGTTTTGTTCCTATGAATATTTCCTTTATATTAACCAGCTTATTGAGGTAAAAAAGAAAAAGTAAAAATGCAGAGAAAATCAGGAATACTGGCACATTCCTATAATCTCAGCACTCAGGAGGCTTAGGCAGGAGGATGCTTGCAAGTTCAAGACCAACGTGGACTATTATATGAGCTCAAGGCCAGTCTGAACTGCACAGCAAGAGCCTGTCTCAAACACACACACACACACACACACACACACACACACACACACACGCACACATGCACACACCAGATAAAATACATAATTGACTACTTTTTGTACTGATCTACAAATTACCTCCACATTTATGAGAGTGAGCATACACATTCACCTTGAACTTGTTTCCCTCTGATCCTATGCACCAGTTGTTAACCTTTCCCTGTGCAATCAGTGGTTCTGACTTTACTGCAGTTGGCGTTCTGAAGTGTAGACATAACACAGCAAATTTCTAAATAACTCTAACGTATGTCACCAAATTGCTAAGTCATCGATGCTACTAATCTTCCTTGAAAGCATTTACATTAACAATTTATTTATGGTGTTATGGTTTATGTCTAGTTGTCCCCCCAAAGCCTCATGTAGTCAGTGGGCGGGGACTTCTAGAGTTTGAGACTTCATCCGTGATCCCTGGGATTATGGGTTTTAGTACTGATGTGATTATGGGTCGAAGTACTTCCGGGATTATGGGTGTAGCCTAAGGTGGAGGCTAAGGCAGAGAGCCTAGATATAATATAAAGACAGGCAGAGAGAGAGAGGGACTCGAGCTGTTGCTGCTGCTCTGCTGCCCCTGATTGATTGGCTGCCTCTGCCACCATTTTGTTGCTGTTCTGCCACCCATCATGAACTGATTCTCTCTGCTGTGTACCTCTCAGCCTTGGGCTATCCGAATATGGACTGAAACCTCCAGTAACCGTGAGCTAAATAAACCTTTGCTTCCTTTATTTTGAGTGTTGGGTATTTGTCTCAGCAATGAGTGAAAAGTAACTAAGACAGAAATTTGGTACCAGAGAAATGGGGTCGTTGCTGTGACTAACCTGACCATGTGAATTATAAGCTTTTGGAAATGGCTTACGGGAAGAGATAGGAAAGGCTCAGAGATGTTGGCTAAAAACAAAGCACTAGAAAAGCTTTGGCTGTTCAGCTTGGGCGATTCTGGTTGGAGCTTAGACCACAAGACTGACAGAAAGCCTGCCTGTAAAGATCAGGCTGAGGAGCTTTCTGCTGGAAAAAAGGACAGCATTGGTCATTGGACTCCAGATGATTTGTGCTATGGATTGGCTGAAAGTCTTTCGGAATTTTGCTCATGCCCAGAGACTTTGCCCAAGACTGAGATTAAGCATTGCGGACTGACTAATCTTTCAAGAGATATTTCAAAGCAGCAAACTATTAGGGCAGTGGCATGGTTGTTATTGGTGGCTTTTAGCCAGATTTATGTTGAAAATCAAGAGAAAAGAGCCAAGCAGGATGATTTAAAATGTGAGTTTGGCCAGAAAGGAAACACCAGGAAAGCTGTGGACTGCAAAGATGGAGCTGAGAGGACCTCCATTGCTGCGAATCAAAAAGATGGCCTGAGGGCATCACAAGAGGCAGCAGCTCTCTGTGCTTTGCAGCCCTGGAATTGCAAAGGAGACAGGCTTTGCCTTGAGAAGGAGACCACAGAGACCCAAGTACCAAAATGGCGGCAGTGGCCAAACCAGGTTCCAAAATAGCGCCGGCATGGAGAATTTGTTCCTAGGCATCAAGGTCAGAGTGTTCATCAATCCAGGCACTCCACCCCTACAAGCAAGAGAGAAGGTAGCCTGGCTACTGCTCCATCTGGCAGGAGACCCTGGCATCATCCATGTGGCATTAGTTTTAGGTGCATTCAGAATGCAAGAGCTGTTAGTGTAAGAAGGCTTCCATCTCGATTTCAGAAAAAGGCCTGTGAGACCAGGCAGTGTGCCCCTGAGAGGGAAGTGTGCAAAGCTGGATTTGAGAAGCCTATTGAGTGGGAACCCCAGAAGTTTGGAAAAGCCAGGAACGTGGATCATGCTGAGAGGGAGCAAAACCGGCCTAAGAGAGAAGCCATGGGAATTACCAAGAGTGCGGTAGGAACGGAGTTGTATGATGCTCATAACTCAGCGCAGACTGCTTCGGATGCTCCAGTTGGAACTATGGGACTTAACGTTTACCTTGCTGGTTTTTGGATATGTGTTGGTCCCAATGCTTTGTATTACCCTGTTGTTTCCAACTTTTGGAATTGTAATGTTTATCTTATGCCTTTGAATGTTGGATATGTTTAACTCTTCTATTGTACAGGGGCTCACATGAGAGTTTGCCTTGGATCTTCGAGGAAACTTGGGATTTGGACTATATAGCAATGCTGAAACTATTGTGACTTTGGCAAATCTTCCAGATGGACTAAAATATCTTTTGTGAAAAGGGATATGTATGAGACTTTGGGGGTCCATGGGCGGAATGTTATGGTTTATGTCTAGTTGTCCCCCCAAAGCCTCATATAGTCAGTGGGCGGGGACTTCTAGAGTTTGAGACTTGATCCATGATCCCTGGTATTATGGGTTTTAGTACTGATACAATTATGGTTCGAAGTACTTCCGGGATTATGGGTGGTAGCCTAAGGCACAGGCTAAGGTGGAGAGCCTGGATGTAATATAAAGAGAGGCAGAGAGACAGACTCGAGCTGTTGCTACTGCTCTGCTGCCCCTGATTGACTGGCTGCCTCTGCCATCATTTTGTTGCTGTTCTGCCACCCACCATGAACTGATTCTCTCTGCTGTGTTCCTCTCAGCCTTGGGCTAGCCAAATACGGACTGAAACCTCCAGTAACTGTGAGCTAAATAAACCTTTGCTTCCTTCATTTTGAGTGTTGGGTATTTGTCTCAGCAACGAGTGAAAAGTAACTAAGACATATGGTAACTACAAAAATGTTTGTCTTTGTTCAATTATGAAAAATGAAGTTTATTGAATACTTTTTGAGTATTTTCACTTGTTTTTATTGAATTAGCTATGGAAAGCTATTTTGTTTCACTTTACTCTAATGAATAATTATAAACATATGAATGTGAAGATCTCTTATTTCTACTACTCATCTAAGTTCGTACATGGCTACACTTTAAATTGCTTATAACTCTTGTGTGTCATGATGAAAACAAAGACCAAAAAGCAAAAATTTGTAGCATTTTATTTAGCTGAGCTCAGTGGCAACACTCTCTCTGCAAAACTGAAGAGAATGCATGCTGAGAAATTATAGAATAGTGTATTCACGGCTAAGAGCACAGGTTCGGTGGGAGGAGGAAGAAGAGATGTTGATGGTGCAAGGGCCGGGAATTGCCTTTTCTTCTTGTAATCAGGAAAGACACTTGTCACCGGGCATGTCTGCAATTAGTGAGAGCATCTGTAACCACGGTTGGGGTTCATATGAAAACAAGGTTTTATACCATAACAATCACAAAGTTTGTTACAGAAAGAGGTAGCAGAGTCAGCTTAAACCAAAGGGGTAATACAAAAGTTTTGGTCAAATAAAGATAAGAACAGAGTTTAAACCAAACAAAGGTAAAAAGGCAGAGTTTGTTTTGGCGTAGGAGGGCTTGTGTCACCTCGGGTAGGGGTTCAGTCAGTTCTAGGTTTGAATGCTGAGACACTTGGGGTTGCATCATGTTTTTAAAAGGTTTTTTAGCATTGGGACACTGAGGGTCCCATCCTGCCTCTAAAAGGCTTAGCACATTCCGTGGTTTAGGGTTGAGCCGGGTAAACGAGAGGACAAGCTGCTCCTAAAATGCTGACATAAGATAGAGTCACTTAAGTTAGCTTATAACAATAACACTATTACTTTACAAAATTAAGCTCATTTCTATTGTAGATTGCTCAGTTACTCTTTAAAAACCATGTGTTCCAGGCACAGGTACCAGGGGTTTGATCCCTGGGCTTGCTATGCTGACCTTGACCAGACCACACTGAGACAGCAATTGAGACTGGGCGTGGTGGTGCCTCCCTATAACCCCAGCTCTTGGGAGACTTTAAATAGATGTATCACTATTAAATAGATGGATCATTACTAGATTGAAGTCCAATCTAGTAATGAGACCATGAACACCCTGTAGGCCCTTCCCTAAAATACAAAAAAAAAAGAGAAAGTTTTCTGATACATGTCTGAAATTTGAGCCAAATATTTATGGAAACTGATCATATGATAAACGTGTATTTCATCACTGAGAACATAAATCTGTTCATAAATAGTGTGAGGGTTTTTTTTTTTTTTTGTGGGACCAGTGTTCGAACTCACGACCTTCAACTTGCCCAGCAGGCACTTGTGCCTCGGAGCTATCTCCCCAGCCCCCAATTACTGATATTTTTAAATAAATACAAAGATAAATGCTAGGCGATATGTTTCTAAAATCGCATGAGAGAAAAGAATGGTTTCATGAAGACCATTTACCAGGTATTGTATATTTCAGGAAATTGGATTTTATATACAAAATGAAGTGTCTATAACTGGAATTAAGCAGTAAGTCTAGATTGTTAGCAGAAGTAACAAGCTTTCAATGTGAAGCAAAAATGTTGAGATTTTTTTTAACTTTAATGTCAAAAATTTTCAAGCTTTTAAAGATCATATATCTTCTGAATTTTTAGTCTTTCTTCTACACACTACAATCAGAAAAAAATTATTTCATCAATACTTTGGATTAGGACAATAATAGATCAATTTCTTGAAATGTTATTTAGTGACAACTCTGTATTGCTTTTTCCTTGGAGATGAAGCAATTTTGTTCGTATCTTCATCTACTAAAGTTAAGAACTTATGCTGCAAACATGAGCAAGATATAGATGCTTATTATGCAGTACTGTGAGTCATCCAGCCAAATACTTTTCACTGGAAGGAGAGAAGAGCAAATGTGTGACCACTATGTCTATCTGACAGCAAATGCTGGAAAATTATGAAAGGACATTGGGAACCATTTTGGTCATCAGAAGTGAAGCATGAAACATGACCAATGCCAATAGTGCACATGCTCGAGCTACTGCGAATAGATCACCATGATTGGGGAAGCTAAAATGGAGTCTCATTTTGAGTATCCAGAATAAAACTTTTCTATCATATTTTTTGGTCCTAAAAACCATACTGTACACACACACAGTACACACACACACACACACACACACACACACACATATATATATGTATATATATGCTACTCTGTGCTACTTTCAGCACTACAGGGCTAGAAACTAGGTAGTGGAAAGAAACTTGCAACCCAGATGTTGGATCTTGATTATAATTTCCAGCAAGTTCTAATGGCTTCAGGCCAGTCAGTGTTTAAAAAAGTCTCCCAAGATTCCTGACATCACAGGTTGGCATTTTAGGCTTAGCTGGCTTTACACGGTAATGCATTCATGTCGATGAATGAGAAGCTGAGTTTTATTTTCATCTCTTAAATGACTGATTAAATTGGTGAATTATGAAATCACTTAACCTTCAAATAATATATATGGTGGAGCAAACTGGTGAGATGTGCAGAATGTTGAAGCCCAAGTATGCACATGTTACATTCACAACCATTTAAGGAGAATTAGGTGAGCAAAGCCATTGATATGAACCAGTTTGATCTGTGTTAGCAATTTTGTCATTGCAGTCCCTAGAATTTATGAAAGCATAATCAAATGATTTATATAGCTGTTTATAATTTAGTTTATCCTTTCCATATTACCTTAAATTAGCTAATTAACATTTCTATTACAGTGGAATAAGTGCTTGCCTGGCAAGTGTAAGATCCTGAGTTCAATCCCTGGTACCGCAAAATAAATAAGTAAATAAGTAAGTAAATAAATAAATAAATAAATAAATAAATAAATAAATTACTATTAAATTATTTCACTTACATGTGTATAAAATGGTACTACATTTTAAAGAATATATGAGTATCAAATGACTTCAGGAAATGTAAAAGATGATTGTAATAACTCCGAGTGGAGACCCTATTGTAATTTCTTATATAAACTATCTTTAACTGATGTTCCCTTTAAAAAAATGGAAGGAAAGAAGCTATATAAGGGAAATAACTTGCCATCTAAAACCTTCATTATAATTTTAGTAATGCTAAATGCAGATGTATTTACATATAGAAATACACATTTTAAAAGACACTTTAGGAACCTTAGCTTTTTTTAGCCCTGGATCCTCCATATATTAAATGAGGATGTTAATGCTGATTTTTCAGAGATTAATTATGACAACTATCTGCACATGTTTTAGGTTTCAAGAAAATGAATAAAAGTGAAAGGTGACAATAATTAACTGATTTCAAGTGTTGAGTTTGACTTTGGACACAAGAAAATAATAGAAATACTTAACTTCTATATACATAATATACACAACTGTCCATTTCACCACAAATCATTTTTGTTTCACATTAACCAATGTTAACAATGAGATTTAATGTATAGAAAGTAAATCAATTGTTTTATTAATGTTTATAGTATTTTGATTCAGGAATTTTTAAGATTAGGTATTTCTAATACAGATGTTTATATGAGGAAGTCACAAAATTTAAAAGTGTTCTATATTTGGCTTTCTAACAATAATTTCTCTGAAGAATCAAAGGGTCTCAGAGCTACTGTGATAACTATGGGTTTCCTGCCTTCTGCCTCTACTTCTAACCATTTTATAGCTTCCATCAAGTGTAGAAAGGACTTCTTTACTACCTGTGTGTTTTAGTCAAGTCAGATAAAAAAACAAAGAGGTAATTATATTCTCTTTTCTTTTTTATGTATTTAGTGCTGAGTCCATAAGAGCTCACCAAAGTGGATTTGACTCTTAGTGATTCTCCTATTTTCAGCCTCACAAGTGCTGGGATCGAAGGCGTGCACCATCATGCCTTGGTGTTGGGGCCAGCATGGCATGCCAGGGAACCCTGGGCACTGCACTCTGCCTAAGCAGGTGCTTTAGTCCGCTGCACTATCTGACTGGCCTGGATAATTACATTTTCTTTACAAATTCAAAAAAAGGCATTTTGTCACAAAGGTCTATAAGGAATTAAGCTAGCATTTCATTAAATATGAATAAAATTCGACAAGATGATATTATATCTAAAAAATAGAACAATTATGAAATATTTACAAAACTACTAGCTTTTAATTTATAGCTGCAGGTATTCTACTTTTATGACAACTACTCAAACTATAAATTATGAAAATATTAAATCATTGCCTGCAGGTACTTGAGCAATGACTAATAAAGCTTAAGGCAAATAAAAGAGACATGCATCGCAAAGCTTACCAACAGGAGACTAATATTTTAGGAAATGTACTAGGAGAGTTTTCAAATTCCTTTGTAGAGATGAGAAACTTGTGACATTGGAGGCTATTCTGTGTAATTTTTATAGAAAATATAGAAAGTAAAAGCATTACAGCACACACTCAAGAGCAGCTGAGTTCATTTCTCATAAAGAGGAGAGTAACAACCTTTTCGTTAGGTACTTAAGCTAGAAGGAGTGTGAAGAAAATTAAAGAGAGAGAAGAAACAAAATAAAAGCCCCAAGGCTTTGCTGAGCTTTTGAGTCTAGGGTCACTGGCCCCAAATTTACTTTTGATATTTTTTATGGATTGTGAGCTACTGCATTCCAAATATTTCAAATATCTCCCAGCCCTGCCTTCTGGAGCATTACCTCAGGACAAGAGGAAGGTAGGAAGGAGGGTGACGCCTTTCTCAAAGCTCTCAGTCCTCCTCCACAGGCGTGAACCACAACTAAAAGGAGATCAGGCATAAGTCTTCCAAGCTGCCTGGACGCCTATGCAGTGCTGGTGCAGACAGTGCATCTCATTTCTCTGTCTTAAACATAGTGTATGAAAAACACAGTGTGACCAATTTACTCTCAGCATTGCTGCCTTTTCCTTCCTTTTGGGATAGTTCTGAAAACAAGAAAGCATATACAAGGAGTTTGGACAACTATAAAATGGTTTATGGTTAAAGGGAAATCTCTGCAATGAGAAAAGGTTGGCATCGGTAACAATTCTCCAAAAACTCTATTTTATTTTATTTTTGGCCTCCCCCCCCCTCTCTCTCTTTTCAGTACCAGACATTGAACTCAGGACATTGCACTTGCCAGGCAAGCACTTATTCCAATGAGCTATCTCCATAGCCCCCAAATAGTTCTTTTCTGATGGTATTATCTCATTTATTAACCCCATAATAAAATATTCCTTAACCTTTATGTTTTTAAATAAAAATATAGAATTAGAATCCCCAAATTTTTAATACTAGGCCCTGAATGATGTAACTATTGAGTTAACTCTCCAATATCCACATTTAATTTTTTAAAAAGAATTAAATAACTGGGTTCATCTTATTGTTGTAAGACTCTATCATGGTAATAAAGTACCAGATACATGTTATAAGTTTATTTTATAATTATCCAAAGAAACATACACCAGGGATGCAGGAAATATGCCCACACTAAAGACCAGAGAATCCTGCTGAGCACCTGGGTCATGATATCCTGCAGGAGTCCACCTGAAAACCAAGAGCTCATAATATGCTCCAGATGAGGGCCAGAGCTCCCACAAAATGAACCATAACCATACCCAATGATAAGTAATGTCCTGAGCTCCTCCTCAAGGCAGCCAAGTTCATCAGGAAAGCGAGCATGACAAGGTCCTCCTGCAGAACATCCGAGAGCCAGTAGCTTCCAACATCTCTAACAGCTTCCTGAACAGCATCCCAAACAGCCTACAGACATCTCCTGTTCTACTTTTTATGCTGCAGGCAACAGTCCTCAGGTGGTCCTCCCACACCCAGCAGCATGCTAGTTCAATTCAGTTGTGTGTAATAAGTTAATCAGCAGTTACAATCCACTGCAGAGTAACGGCTAGCCATAGTCACATCCATAAACAGCTATGCCACTTGGGATAGATTTTTAGCAAGAGCACTCTCTAACTCTGCTAATTCTTCTTCCACTGAGGGAAGGTAGTACTGCATATTATTCTTAGCTAACTGAGAACAATGTCTCGTATCCTTGTATTCTACCTATACTATCTATGACGGCTGAATTTAACAAGACCTGACCCTGGCTTATATTCCACTCTCACCTCCCCTTTAAGGTTGACTTCTTTTTGCCCATGGGAGGAAAAATAGACATTTCTTTACAGATTCCTTAGTCTTATATAAATTCAAACTCTAAAGCTTCAGATAATTGCACATTAAATTGATTCAATTACGCTATTATATATTTTAACCTAGACTATATTGATACATTCCTTAGTGTAAATAAGCTTTATCACATTTTCTCTATATTCTATTTACCTTGAAACTACATATGATTTATAATGGCTATGTCATGTCGGTACATCTCATCAAATATTGGAGACTTTCTTTCTGTTTTAAGACATTTTCTTTGTTCACTTACAAAATAGTAATTTGCATTACACTTGTAGGTATCTGCTTCACAACAAAATAAGCCTATTGGCAAAATAATCATTATGTCTTTTACAGTTTGGGTTTCACTGTATTCAGAGAGAAATTTTAGAAATGAGCTTGAAAAATGTTGAATTTTGTGCATGTGTGTGTACGTATTTAATAACAGTCTTGCCAGAGTAAAACATACCGGAATGAGAGCTCTTCAAAACAGTATATTTGTAGCACTGATTGTGGTATATGGCTAATCACAGAGGAGTAAAATAAAATCGTAAGTTCAAAAAGTGATGAAGCCGTTAGGCATCTGCAAGGAAGAAATGATGACTTCAATTTTAGTGCTAGCAAATGAGGAAGATCAAGGAAACAACAGTAATTTACTTACCAAATCATTAAAAAAATAAAGGCAAGCACTTATCATTAAAGATTCCCTACCATAACTGTTTGCCTTATATTTACAGTGTTCCTTCTGCCTTTCTCTCTTGTAAATAAGGAGAATGACATTATTCTTTCGGTCATATCCTAGCTAGACTTCACTGACAGCAGAGAGAGCCCCAATGTCCTGGAGTGTTCAGTGCTACATGTTCATCTCAGGGAATATTATTTCATGGAACATTATGTAACCTAGATCCTTTGCACAAATTTTTTTCCACTTATCTCTGTTTCGCCTCTCTCTGACATCTGGCTATAAGGAAACCAAGTCTGGAAGGTATGGAGAAAAAGTACTTCTTTCAGGTCATTCCTAAAAGATCCCCTCTAGCAGCACAGCCAGCCCTTTCAGACAGAGGCAGGCAACACTGGCTACGTGGTTTTGAGTTCCTGAGTCTAGAGACCACCAAGACAACTCTCCTAACTTGACAAAAACAGGCACAGGTTTAATGAATCCCAAGGAGGAAAAACTGGACAGATTAAGAAATTCACAGTAACTAATTCTTTGTTGTTCAAAACTTTGAAAGCAAAGCTTTTTACTAAATTATTTTGCAACAATGCATTTTTGTACAGCCATTTTGATGTAGTCATTTTAATATAACAAAAAGATAAGACCTTGTTAAAGCCTTAGATTTCAATCATGATTTGTGTTACTAAAAAAATCTACTCTAAAAATTTCTAGCCCAGATGTCAATTACCATCAGCTTTTACTTTATAAATTTTTCTATTTCTCTAATTTTATATCATTATTATAAGATGGAAATATATATATATATATGTATATATATATATATTAATTTGTACTTGTTTCTACAGTATGTAACATCTGCCTCAATTTTTCAGTTTAAAGAAATTGTATACTATTATACATGCAATCAGGTTATTGAGAGCTCATTGTTATAAATTTAATGATGAACTGAGTTCCAGAGCCCATTAGAATAGTAATATATAATTCCACTGAATATTTAGAATACTTTCCCATGGGCCTTTTTTTTATTATTTATTTTTCTACTTTAGTACAAGGTCTACAGGGTCCATATGTTCTCACTATGTAGGTCATACTCGCAGTGATCTCTCTGTGTTCAGCCTCTCAAGAGCTCGGATTGTAGCTGTGCACCACTATGCCGTCTTCCCCAGGTGTTTCATGTTTTGAAAATATACTTACAAATGTATGAAATAGTCCTCACAGATACAGATGAGGCCTGTGTGCAGGGGCATTTGTCTTAATAATCCCTGGGCAATGAAATATGATGTGTGAGAGCTGAATTAGGTAGGAACTCAGATACCCAAACTGATGTAAGCGGATTCCCGAGTTTTTCTATTCATGGGTTTCAGCATCATTCTTGCTTTCACACTGGTCATTTGCACAGAGTTGACTTCATCCATCATTCTCATTGTAAGGCAGAAAGAGGCTGACAATTTTTTAAAAAGCTGAAAATAATAGTTTTTCTTTAAGCCACTCACAAGCAAGCTTGCATCAAAGTTACACATCAAGCTGGCATACAATAATCTCCAGACTTCACAGTGAATTTTTCAAAGCAGTTACAAAAGTCAGAAGACTCCTGACACATGTCATGAACACACTGAACTCTGTGTGGCCCAAACACACACACACACACACACACACACACACACACACACACACACACACACACTGAACAATCCCTCGGTCCCTTTTTATTCTACAGTTGATAAAGGACTCATCACTAGTGTGCCCAATTATGTATCTTTTTAATCAAAACTTTTGTTTTAGTCTTCAGAAGTATAGTTATACTTACTTGATAGAGTGCCATGATATTTTCCAACTATTTTATAGAATCACTTCCCCCAATGTGGCAATTCAAATCCATACCAAGCATAGAAATAAAGTGCTTAGGAAGCATTAAAAGTAATACAATTGTCTACTAAAAAAGAGAAAAATACTAAAGAGAAAAATCCCATTTTAAGAAAATCTTAATGGGTTAAGGATAATATATCTTTTCAACAATAAAATATTTTCCAAATGATTCAACAAGAAGGAAGGAAAATCAAAAGCATCATTTTTCTGTCACAAACGATAGATGCAGGAGTAAATTTTTAGTCAGAGTTCTGTGTTTTGCTTCATGGCAGATACTTGGAAAACTCATTAACCTAGGCACAGCACAGAGATTCTGCTCTGCAGGTTCTGTTTGTAAGAGCAAGTTCTTACTGCTGAAAAGTCATCTAAGTTACACAACATCTGGAAAGCTGGGCACATCAAAACTGTTTGTACGGCAGAAGTATTCTTCCCTTCCCATTAATCCTTATGTGAACTGAGGTGGTGCAGATACTAGTAAACCTCTCACTGACTAGGCGAAGCACAGAGATGTTGATCTGTGGTTTCTTTTTTGCAATTGCGAGTTCTTTTTGACAAAATGAAGCTAAGTGCCAAAACATCTGGAAAGCTGGGCACAGCAATGCCATTTCTACCATACGGCAAAACATAGAACTCTGGCTGCACAGTCACTTTTGATACGAATGTAATTCGGAGAGCTGCAGCATCCCAAGAGTGTTAAAATATGCAGTTTGTTGAGAAAATGCATTTTTGAAGTTGGTTCCTTTCTACCTACTCGTACAGAAAAACTGCAGAGAGATTATTCTATTCCCATTCATTTCTAAGGGAACTAATGTGGAATCAATACTTGTAAAACTGTCATTCCCTAGATATAGCACAGAGATTCTGTATGCCTTAAGGTTGCAGTGATACATTCGAAGCCATTCATTCCTATGCATGAAAAGGCAGTAGGTATATGTGTAATACTCTCATTCTATAGGCACAGCACAGAGATACCACCCTGTGCTTTCTGATTGTAAGTGAGAGTTCTTAGAACATCTAAGCCATCTAAGCTCCATAGCCACTGGGAAGATGGTTATAACAAACAGGGGTGTCCCATAACTCAAAACGCATAGCTGTTGCTAAAAAGTCACTTTGGGTACAGATGTTATTACAAGAGCTCCAGTATCCCCTTGTTTCAAAGCGTGCAGTTAGGTGAGTGAATGCATTGTGAGGTTAGGGACTCTCCCAGAATATGTATGCCTTAAGGACACAGTGATACTTCTGGAGCCATTCATTCCTATGTGTGAAAAGGTAGTAAGTATACCTGTAACACTTTCTATAGGCACAGCACGGAGATTCCACCCTGTGCTTTCTGTTTGTACGCGCTTGATAGCAGAGGGAGGGGCATGTACTATTGGGGGAGAAAGTTTGTTATTGTTTTTTTTTGTAGTTGGAAGGGATGGTGAGGAAAAATAAGGGGTGAGGGAGCAAAGAGAGAATGGTGTATCACTTTAGCTCCTGAAAGTTGAAAGGTTAGAAGGTGAAGCAGTGTCTGCAGCTTTAGCCTCTGGTAGTGGCCAGTGGCACTGAGGATGGAGACCAGTAGTGATTGCAGTTGACAGCTGCTGTAGCAGGAGCAAAGGCTTCAGTGGCAACTCTGCAGTATGGGATATAGTCGAATCTGATGAGAGAGAGAGAGGAGAGGAGAGGAGAGGAGAGGAGAGGAGAGGAGAGGAGAGAGAGGGAGAAGAAGAGGGAGGGAGATAGATAGCTGGATGAGCTGTGGGTATGGGAGAGGGGAATGTCTCTAGGGGAGTTTTAACCATCTGCTACTGTGATAGCAGGAGTTTTAAGGGATTAAAAGTTTTTATTATTTTTTTTTCTTTTGGGAATTGGAAATAAATATTTTTCATGGTTACAAAATGTTGATATGAGTTGGACTTTAAGACTTGAGGGGGGTCCTCAGGGACAGGTATGGCTATATTGTCTCAGAGTGTCTACCAAGGAATGTGAAAAATCTGGATATAGGCCCACAGTTTTGGAACAGAGATGGGGAGCCACTCATCCCTAGCAAGACACAAGGGTAGTGACTCTCTGTCAAGTACTGTGAAGACAGCTTTCCCTCAATCTGGGACAGGGAATCTCAGTGGGACTTGGCTCATCTGGATTGCTGTTGGGTATAGGCTGGCAGCGGGAAATAGGCAGTTACTAGAGGAGAGCAGCTTGGTAGATAGACAGGGGCCTCAGTACTGGGGAGTTAGGCCCCAGGAGCCTAACATGCTGTCCACCTGAGTCACAAGGTGGGTGGGGGGCTCAGTAGGAGCTAATAGAATCTGTTGGGGGCTATAAGATAAGCAGAGTTCCTCATAATTATGGAGGGAGAAGAAAGCAAGTTAGGGAATCTCAGACCATTTCCCATTGTGGTGACAAAGTTATCTAAATTAATAAAGGTATCATAAGAGTTTCTGGAAGGGCCCAAATAATCTCATTGCCCAACTTGTAGTTTGGCCAGGCTGTTTGGCAGAGAAAAAAGTAGTCATTTGACTATGGTTAGAGAAGCCTAAGGGAGACCTCTAAGCAGACTTAAGACAGTCTAAGACAGAAAATAGTTTTTGAAAGGTATTGAAGAATTCCCCATAGTGGTGAGAAGATGGTGTGGAGGGTGGGTGTAAGGAGACTGAGGATGATGACCTTCTTGCAATAGTATCAAAAGGGACATAGAGCCAAAGCCCTCTGAGCAGGCATCCCCAGTCGGAGAGGAGGCTAAGTAGAGGGAAGGTGCAGCTCGGTGTGTCAACAGAACTTTGTAGAGTAGGGCCAAAGGCATAGACAAGCTGTACAAAGTAGAAATAGTCATCCTCAGGGAGAAATATGGATGAAATAGAAAAGAAAATCCGGGCGTGGTGGCTCATGCCTGTAATCCCAGCTCTCGGGAGGCTGAGGCAGGAGGATTGGTGCGAGTTTGAGACCAGCCTGGGGTACAAACGTGAGCTCAAGGCCAGCCTCAACTGCATAGCGAGACCCTGTCTCAAAAAAAAAAAAAAGAAGAAAAAAGCAGAGGAGCATGTCTATGTCAGAAAAATCCTGGAAGGAACCCTGGAGGAATTCAGAGGCTGTCTATGCAAGGTATGAGTTGAAGGAGTCATAGGGATCAGGGTTCGAGGCAGAGGTGAGCTAGTCCTTTGGGGATGACATTTATCTTGAAGATGTGTAGAGAAGGAAGAGAAAATGAATGTACAGAAAGTGTTCTAGTCTGGGCTAAAGTTGGGAAGGAAGCCTTGGAAATTGAAAGAAGCAGTTAACTATAGTCAGCAAGTCTGGATGGGAAATGGCCCTGTTTTCGTTTCCTAATAAGTTGGACAATAGGAGAGGTTTGAATTTTAGTACAGGTTGAATGAGTGATGAGGGAATACTCACAGTTTTGGGTGTAGTAGATGGTTAGATCAGCAACGAGGTCCAAGGCTCATAGTCTGTCAGAACGGCTGGCAGTAGAGTGGGACAAGGCCCTGGTAAGCAGGGCTGGGCAGAAGCCTTGGTATCTCTCCCAGGTTTTGGGCATCAATGTTACATCCAAATCCATGTAATTGACCAGGCCAGGCATTCTGATGTGAGTAGAGGATTTATTGGGGGCATCAAGCATGCTGGCCGTCTAGTGAACTAAGACAGCAGCAAACAAAGGGTGGTCAGGAGACTTTACAGGATCTTTCAGGAAGGGTAGTCATGGGCTGGAATAGCCAGGTAACAGCCAGATCATGGGTTGTGCACAGGGTGGGGGTGCTGGAACAACTGAAGGAGAGCTAATCTTGGCAGGGCTATCTGGTCTGTGGGGGACCTTCAAGGTTAACAAGAATTTCCGTAATTGCCTGTCCAGGTCAAAGTCAGGTGGACCTGTTCTGTGGTTTTGGGTTTGGTTCTGCATGGGGCCAAGGGGGAGAGAGTTTGGGGGCAGGGTGCCTAGAAAACCAAAAGGGAAAGTGCTTAGGGCAAGGTGTCTAGGTCCTGACCTATCACCCATGTCCTGAAAGCAGAGTTGGAACTTAGAAGTTCCCTTTCCTTTCAAAATGGGGAGCTACATTAAATACACACAAAGAGGGTGTGAGCTGAGTCGGAAATGTACCACGAGGTACACTGAAGACAGCTGGAGCCAAAATGTTAATCCATTCTGTTTTGGAGTTAAAAACCAAACTCTAAGGGGTAGAACAGATTGATATTTATTTGGATACAATAGCTCAGGGTAAATTGGTGTAATCTATGAGAGAAAAGGTAAGCCCCTTTCTCTAGTGAGAGCTGAGAAAGTATACCTGAGGTGGAGGACAGCTAGCGGTCCAAGAGAGTTGCTCCTATGAGTATCTCGCTTCTTACTAGCCTTAAACACGAACATACTCTCCATAGACAAAGTTCCAAATTGATATCTTAACAAGGTGTAACAAAAGTGATAAACTTGTTTACCAAAAACTCCTCTTGAGCAACAGTTTGTTTCCATGACCAGCCTGTTTTTTCCTCTAGCCACACTAAATTCCCTTGAATAAACTCAGTGTGGTCACTGTGAAGACAATCCCATGACACTAACAAATGCAACAGTATAAAAGGATATATGTCTTATTAGCCATGCTCCTTCAAAAGTCTTTGGGATCTAAAATAGGACCCAGAGTATTACAGTGATTGAAAGGAAACCACTCTGAGAAACAAAACAATTTTAAAATGCTGTTCAAAATGTGCCTGCTGGCTTGCACAGCCCAAAATTTAGCTCTATGAAGCAGAAGCACATGGTTTTTGCATCCCATTGTGTTTAAGTCACAAGTATCCATCTGATTTTAGCTTGTAAATAAGAGTTATCTTACAATTATATCAATAATTACTTAAAATAGAAAATTATAACAATAAAATGGTATTTAGCTATATTATGCTGACTGAATTATCTCATATGTAACTATTGATTATTTCTCCTTTTTTTTTCTTTTTTTTCTTTTGTCTTTTTGAGACAAGGTCTCACTATGCAGTTGAGGCTGGCCTTGAGCTCACTTTTGTAGCCCAGGCTGGTCTCGAACTCGCACCAATCCTCCTGCCTCAGCCTCCTGAGTGCTGGGATTACAGGCGTGAGCCACCACGCCCGGCTTTATTATTCCATAAGAGTAAATCATACACATCATAAGACTTTTATAGTACATCTTTGGATATAGTATTAAATATTGAAACAGTTTTCTCGTAAGGACTATAGAATCCTCATGAGCTAGGGAGGTAGTTCAGTAGAATAAGTGCTTCCCTGGCAACCACATGGTCCTGATCAGGTTCAATACCCAGTACCGCGGATAAATACATAAATAAATAAATAGAATTATAGAATCCTCAAAGAAGAGAACTTACTTAGATATAAAAATGTAGAAATAAAACTATTATATGAAGCATGAGTCCTTATTAAAAGATTATAAAATATTTAAAGAACTTTAAAGATGACTATTTTAATGTATGTGCATAACCATTTCTTTTTTTTTTTTTTTTTTTTTGTCTTTTTGAGACAGGGTCTCGCTATGCAGTTGAAGCTGGCCTTGAGCTCGCTTTTGTAGCCCAGGTTGGTCTCGAACTCGCACCAGTCCTCCTACCTCATCCTCCCAAGTGCTGGGATTACAGGCATGAGCCACCACTCCCGGCTAACCATTTCATTTTTGCAGGATTTCTCTTTACTCAAAATTAAAACAATTACTTTTTAAAATATTTATGGGGGTAAGCTCCCTGCGACCATCAGCCCCGCCTCTGCGTTCCCGTGACTAACTTCCTGTTCCAGCCCAGACCCAAATCGCACTGCTGGAAGCTAAACCCGTGCGGCGGCTGGGTCAGGATCCTTGGCCTGCCTTCCCTTTGCCCGCTCCTCCCCCCCTTTTTTCTCTGAACCCCACCAGCCCAAGCTCCAGCACCGGACCCATCAAATAGCCCGTTTGGCAACCGATCTGGTCCACGAGCCTTCCAGGACTATTCAATCCCAAAGCTCCACCTCCACCTACAGACCACATCCGCCAGGATTCACAAAAGCTAGCAGCCAGAGACCCAACACAAGAGTCAGGAGCCTCTGTAGAAGAACCACCTTGGAGACTCCAGACCAAACGCCCATAGACACAGCATAACACCATCAAAGTGCAGAGGTCGCTTCCATACAAAATGATAACAACAAGGAGTAGGAGGCAATCTCAGAACCCGTGCCCACCCAAACCAAATACAGAAGACACTATCATGGAAAAAAATGAGAATTATACAGAAGAAACCTCTGAATTGGTAGCATCTGAGGCAGACACACAAGTGCAGAAACTTATAGAGCAACTGAGATCAGAGATAACATCTGAAGTAAAATAAGAAATACATGAAGTGGAAAAAGGGCTGGAGAAACGTATAGAGGACATCAGAGCAGAAATAATATCTGAAGTTGACAAAGACATGCCTAATTCAATAGCATCCCAAGTAGGGGAACAACTACACAAAAGTAGAAAGGAGAACAGAACAGAAATAATCTCTGTGTTAGAGAGAGAAAGGATAACCATAATGACAGACTTCAATACTATTAAAGAAGACATCGATAAAAAATTACAGGAGAATAGAAAAATGATGGACTCCCTGACGGAGCAATATAGGAAAGACATAGATCGCATGAAACAGTTTCAAAGAGATATACAAGAAAATAAAACCTCGATCACAAGTTGGCAGAGCCGAATGAACG